>JAMKCH010052690.1:0-10143 GCA_023653785.1 Ophioderma brevispina
GTAGCAGTTCCACAAATTAAACGTTTGGAAATCCCCAAGCCCAAATCGAGCAGAATACGTGTCCTCCCCCCCCCCCCCCCCGAATAAAATGGCAATAACCCATTTGCATCAATGGGCCTGATCAGTGTTAGAACGTTCTTAGCCCACTAGACCCACTAGTCCAGAGGATAGCAAAAAATCGTGCACTTTGTGATAGAAATATAACGCTTGGCACACAGTTATCTGTACTATAATAACTATTTCACAAACGGGACCCCAGCTGGATTTGACCTGTAGAGGCGCCATTAGGCCATGTTTTCAAAATGGCCGGCCATTTGTCGTTTTCAGTGCCTCTAAGCTCGGTTAATAATTACGGATACAGCTTGATCTTTGTGTCCCTGTGTCCTGTTTTCAGGGGTTAAGAATCGAAATATGAACTACTTTTTAAAAGATCCCTTTCAGTCATTTTGTTTTCCAACATGGCGTCAATGAACACTAAACAGATTTTTTTTTAGACGGGTTTGCACAAATAATGATATCACTTTGATTTTTGTGTATAATCTTATGTTTTCAGAGTCATAGAATGCAATGTTAAATATTAACTTTTAATATATCCTTTTTGCAGCAGTCCATTTTATTCAAATAATGGGCCCGTGCCAATTTACACCAAGATCTTTGTTATAATCATGAGAATTATTTTTTGTGTCTATACATGTTGTCAAGGCCAACTAAACCAATTATGACAACAATTTAAAGGAGTATTTTTGTGATCCACAGCCTCGCCCACGACTTACCTAAATTATATTTTTATATGAGTATATTATGTATCTTAATATTAAATTTTAATAAAGAAGCGCAACAGTTTCTACCATTGTCTACCGAAATTTCCAGGGCGTAGTGGAATTCCTAAGGCTGTTTACAACAAAGTAAATTGCAAACGGATCTGATTTGTTGCAAGAAACCGAAGTTTTCCGAGACACTCTGCGAGGACGATATAGATCGCCAACCAAATTCACACAAAACTGAGCACTATACCGCTACCCAGAATCGAACATTTTACAACAACACTACCGTCCATATCTACCAGCATTAGGTGAAGAAAAGTGTAAAATTAATGGTTTCTTAAAATAGGTCATCTATGGGTCAACACAACCAAACCCAAATTGTATATTAAAAGACTTTACAATAAAATAATATTGCACAGAATAAGAGTACCAACATTGGAGACCACAGTGGAATAAGACTCAAATGCCACTAATGATTTCCACATCCTACTCATCGAGGGACTAGTGGAAATCAGCCATCATTCCCTCTTGTCTTCAAAATTGTTTATTGCACAGAATTATATTGTCATAATTCTAAAAAAATTAAATTTGGAAAAAATAGTATGTGGGTTTACGAATGTGTTTTAAGCTCTTCAAGTCCTGGTTTGATGCTGACATGAGCAGGAGGGCGTTCTATACGCTCTAGAGGAATGAGAGAAATATTCTTCTGTGGGAAGGCAAAGTTCGACGTGGGATTTTCGACGCAAGTTTCATGAGATCTGAACAGAGCGCCTGGCGAGGTCCAACTGAAGCGGTCAGGGTAGCAGGCTGGCTTAGGAGCCTCCGTTGCTTGTCTAGGAAACATGGATGGAGAAGAGTGGCAATTCCCACTGCCCTGCGATGAACCCATGTTGGTAAGAGTGATCTCACTCTCAGGAATGCCGAAGATGGAAATGGCACGTGCTCTAGTTTGCATCAAGTTTGGATAGTGTAGTTGATCCCGGTGCTCCACAATCATGCTGCTGAGCGTGCACATTCCATAACAGCCCTTTGAGTTGTCTCCAGAGGGTACAGTTCGACGGAGCAATCTAAGTCGCTGACTGGGTTTTAACCATTTTGGTAATCACATTGTATACATTACTAAATAACAAATCGCAAGTCTGGTGGCAAGCATTCGATTTCAGTCTTTCACAGACTCCATTTTACAGATTGCTGTATTCAGATTAACAACATTAATTTAGGCATTAAAGCCCTATCATCCCTTTTTTCCAAAATCAAAATGCCCATTGTGTCTCTTAATTGCTAGTGTTTAGGTCATATCAACACATTATATGTGAAAACAGACACGAACCATTTAACGCGGGGTCCTGAAGATGCCATTATACGACTGTTCTTTGCGCCTAAAAAAAGGGTCTCGAATCCCGAACTTTTATTATAAAAAAAGCATAAAATCATTAATTTCTTGACAATACAGCGCGTTTATTTACGCCTTAGCCACTTACAGGGTCTTTAATACACACTTTCCAACTAAACAGTGCAAAAAATGCACTTTGATGAAAAAAGGGGCGCTGTTGTTTACATTAAAAAATCGCTGATAGTGCTTTAAACCCTCGTCTTAACGGGGGGGGGGTGTTACCACACCCCTAGTGAACTTCGCTCCGGTGCACTAAAAAATGCAAAAACTTTCGTAAAAAGCTTCTAGGTAATCGTGGTCTCATCCTTTCCGGTCATTTAGCGAAAAAACTGTGAAGGTAGCCCTTCACCGGGTTTGGGTATGCCGTCAAAGTCGAAGGTGGGTGGGGTGGGGGGTGGAGTGGCCACCCAAGGATATTTTTAAATGGTGCCTTTTTGGGGAAAAATATTATGCACATTGCTATTAAAAACTACTCTATCTATTAATGTAAAGCTATCCAACTTACCCATCATTTAGAGGCCCCCCCTTTTAAACGCATGAAGAAATCCAATATTCTTACGTTTTTAGCGCAAAATTGGATTTTCGGCCTATTTTTCTGTGGAAAATGCCAATTTTGCCGACTCGTGACTTGATGACGTCATGTTACCCCATTACTAGGAATTTGGTTACTTATTTTGGTATCAATGAAAAGAGGAGGACCATAGCTATCCACTGGTATCAAAATCATAACCTCGAGTGCTTTATAACATTCTCGAGGGGGTGGTAACCCCCCCCCCCCCCCCCCCTTGGTAACCGTGGGTTACAAAAAAGGCTGGTAAGACGAGGTTTAAATAGTATAAGGCAGAGGTTATTCCACTCTGAAAAGGCAGGGAAGTTGAAAACATCACTAATACAAGATGAACTAGCCTAGCATCTGTTTTTGAGATTGAGAATGATGCGCGGCAGGTTATTCATTTGGTCAAAAACATTATAAAGGTACCAGATTTGCCAGCAGACTTTAGAACTTCCAATTGTGCCTTGCAAGATGTAATGGATGATTCTTTAAAATGGACTGACTCTCCACCAACTGGTGTAGCATTAGTGTAACCGCTCATCATTTGCAGATGTCTATAAAGGGATCAGATGACAGTTTAATAGAATAGTTACAACACTGCAAGTGTGATAGATCTGAATGAAACTTAAAGACATAATATTTAACTGGATATATTAAGGTAATTGACACAAAGTAGCAGTATATATTTTGTGCAATCGTCGCTGATATTATGTTTCACAACAAATTCCATATTTAGTGATAATTATGTTCAAGTATGTCCTTCACCCTCAAACCAGTCCTGTAATAATCAATTGAAAATAGCAATTATTTCAAGATGTTTGTACCGCGGTGAGATTAACAACATTACCTCATGAACCAGACCTGCACTGTATGTAAGTTTAACATGTAACAACTGCATACAGTGTTATGTTGATAGCACTTTATATCCGTGTTGGAATACAAGAATATAATTGACGTCACCGTAGTTCACACTTTATTTGAAATTGAAGGTCGGCTTCAGGAGTATCCTTTTTTTCCATTTTTCATTATATTGGGATCTTGTTGAATTTAGGGCGATTATCTAACAGGACACCTTAATAACATCTCAAATTTAAGACTGCTATTCCCTTTAAGTAAATTGTCAATTTTAACTAAAAGGCTGCCATATTGAAAAACACAAGCACTGACACAAGATATTACAAATGTATTTCATATAAATTCGGATTCCTTGATCATGAAAACCTAAGTTTTAGACACAAAAAATCGGGTAACATCGAATTTTGAGCTCAGTATAAATAAAATGTCATTTTTTGTGCAAATTTGGCGCATATTGGACAACAAAAATCCTGACAGAATATATTTTAAAAATATTTCATATTTGAATACCTTGGCATTCAAACATGGATATAGACACAATAATCAATGTTATGTAACCGAAATCTGAGACATTGAAAATGTGAATGGCAGCCATTTTGAAAAATGGTCACCACGGCCGCCACAGTTCAAATATTGCTGGGGTCCCGTTTTGAAAATTAATTGGTTGTGGTCCATATTAAGCGTGTCCCAAATGCTAACTTCTATCACAAAGTGCCAAAACAATTTTGCTCCAGAGGGGGTCTTAACCCTCTGGACTACACAGGGCTTGGACTCCTATCGTACAAAAGAGTTGACCAAGACAGGGGGAGGTCGGATTTAGATTTGGCATCCCTCGGAAAATTAGCACTCAAAATAATGCGCAGGTAACCCGGTATAGATTCTATGGTGTTAAAAGCTCATGATACGGTCATTTTTTTTTCTTCTTCTGCACTGATCCTCGATTGAGTGGATAGCGAGCCGGTAAGAAACCGGAAGTTGCACAGCGTCCTTTTGCTCTAAACCCCCAAAAACAAGTCACATCGTTTGCACGGCTTTCGAATGGGATGACTATACATATGTTGCCTTATAAAGTACTTTCCTGGTCAAATATCTGGAAAAAATTCAGCGGTTGCAATTTGTGTATGTTGTCCGTTTGCCTGAAATTACACTGCGAGTAGAAGTAACGAATGTATTCTATTTCTAGGCAATTTTGGCGAAACCGTTGGTGATGATACTGGTGGGTACAACGTCTTGTCTATACACTCTACTGCATTGCCACTACGGCACAGCGTGCTGTGCTCTAAAATTGCTATAATAACTCCAATGGGAAATAGTAATGGAGCGCTAATCTTCTATTTCATTATAATAGTATTAAGAGACATGAGGAGATTTTCCCATAAAGAAGCGCCCCCCCAATTGTTTCTCGAACCCCGGTTTTTACATATTTGGAATGCTTTACCATGTATTAGATCACCCCCTGAGTGAATAAGGCCGAACCTACGCCGTCTTTATGTATAAGATGACAATGATTTAGTACTTTCTGTCGTGCACGACAGAAAGTCAAGCCATGGTTTTCTATGGGAATCGATTACGATAGCAGGCATGTTTCAAAAACATGTTCGGTTTTCTTTTGCACATGTTTTGTCCAAAAACCGTCGATAACGTTCTCGGTATATGTCTACATACCGATCCAGTGAAATTTGAGAGAATTCTTATCTAAACAATCTCCTCCTGTCACTTTATTCATGAGCCTTCGCTGGATACATGTAGAAATTGATCCCAATTAGGCCTAAGGGAGCTTGTTATCTTTTTACTTTATCACACTAGAACTAGCTTTAATCCCAAGGTCAAGGAACTAAATTTTTCAGTTCCTTGCCAATTTTAAATTTCCAGTTGATTTTAAACATGACTTTGTCCAGGTACTTACACCCCATATAACTGCAGTGCATTATCTTTTTTTTTCTTCAAGCGAGATTTTAACCGATGGGGGGGGGGGGGGGGGGGGGGGTCAGGGGTTTTTGTTTGGGTACCCATGCTCATTCCAGGGGTTCTGAAATGAAATTGACCCCTAAAAGGCTATACAAGACCAATTTTAGTGACAATAAACCCCTAACGGGAAGTCTCACGGAGCCAGGTCTTGTGTAATTACACTAGTTTTCAGGTTTTTTTAAAATAAGGGGACTATCTTTGGCAGTAAAATTTATACCCTTGTGTGACCTTTTCTCAATATTTGACTAAAAATATTTTAAAATAGCCAATATAAACAAATCACTTTTTCTATACTGCAAGAAAATTATACACTCGGGGTTTATTTTGCTGATGTTTAGGTTACATTTCCTATTTTTATCATTGAACCAGTCAGACAATCACAACTGAATTTGATGCCCCGTAGAACTTAATTATTGTGAATTTTATACCCTAGAGTTGCCCTGCATTTGTGCAGCTATAGCCGCTCTTTTTTGGAGAACAATCACTTGTCCCCGACTAAAATTCAAGAACCCCACCAGGAATTTTCATCACAAAATATCTTAACATATTTTTAAAATAGAACGTGCATGCCCCCAAATCTCTTACAGCCTGGACAAAAGATACGAGGTCATTTCCAGAAAGAAAGGAATGCCTTAACGCTCGTCTTCCGGAGCCATTTTTTGTAACAACAATTTCTCTGGGTGGGGTGGGGGTCCCCCCCCTGTGATTTTTTCTTTTTACACATCCGATTCCTATAAATTTGGTCCCACAAGATCTTTGGCGTTTTCTCTTTCCATTGGTATCAAATAGATCCCAACATTCCCAATATTACGTCTAAGTTAAGGAAAGAGGAAATATACATGATATAGGGTGGAAATTGATTATTTTTCAATTTTCCCAAAAACACACTAAACGCTCTGTGTAAAAAAAAATAGTAATTTCCCATCATGTAAGCCAAAACCGCATGGGAAATTCAGATACTCCTAACTTTTTGTCATGTTTTTGGTAAAACTTGAATTTCCCCCATTTGCTAATATGACGTTCACTTTGAAGTAAGCCTAGCTGGGCAGTTGGTACGCCATTTTGACTCTCAATGAAAAGAGTAGGAAGTATAGCTATCCCTTGGTACCAAAATCAAGTGTCTGTGGTATTCCGGTGCCCATACTAGGCGTGTTACCCCTCAAGGGGTACCCCTCCCTCCATCACTTTGGGGGGGGGGGGCGGAACCCTCCAATTGCGGGCTCAGAAGGGGGGGGGGTGACGCGGAAGGAGTATTAATAAAAGATATAATAATATCGTCATATAGCTTTTGATACTAGTTTGTCAAAGCATGAATTATTGTGTCTAGCTGAAACCTAAATATGGCATTTTAAAGGCCTTTAAAAAAACATTTTGAATCATATTTTCTTGAACATATCCACCCATGCTCGAAAATCAAACCAATAATTGACAAAACTTGACATACGCGCAATTAATCGCCCTAATTCTGTCCCTTTCCGTATTTTCCCCTATTCCTTTGGTAGTGCATGATCGGGTTCTTGGTAGAGCAAAAGGGCCGCCGTGTGCTATTTCCGGTTTCCTCACGTTCGAGCGGTGATAGCCCTATCCAGGGTGTAGAGAGTGTTTTTTTCTATCATAACTGGGCGAAAACGGTTTACTGCAAAAGGTCCACCCCATAAAAACGAATCTTATACGTTATATCGTCACTAAAAATCGCGATCAACTATGACAAATCAGGTCTTGAAAAGGAAATTTGAGCAAATGTGGCGCGATATGAGCCAGATCCTGTCAACAGGTAACAGCAATGTTTGTAAACATGTTAGGGCCTGGTATCTTGAAATAGTTCGGACTTACTGTTACACACTGGGCATTGTATCTGTCAGAGTTCTAATACTGAATGTTGCAGATTCTATGTTTTCAGTTTAGAATGACCAAAGTCATATTATTGATGTTCACCCAACATATAGGTATAATCAATATAAAAAAAAAAAACAGCACACATACATGTAAAAGAGAAAGTATAAAAAAAGTACATACGAATAAAACAAATATTACTAGATATACCAAAGGTGTTTAAATGCAAAAAACAATTATAGTTAGATAATGTTAACTAAATAAAGCTATGTTATCATATCAGCACGAATACTAAAAGCTGCATTAATATAAGCACACACGATTTGTAATACGTCATAATATTAGCACCCTAATAAAATAAAATATCATGTCACTCATTTTTTGAAATTTAAATGGACTTAATATTAAGAGAAAGGCATTTCCTTAAAGTATCAGAAGCCTTGACATTGCATGATGAAGTTATATTCACTTCAATTTCATTGAGATCCATTTTGAACAGAGGACTTCTTTTGTCATGTGAATGCGAGTGTAACATGACGCCAGTTTCATGCAATAAGATTGTGAGCACTAATGCGAAGTTTACTAAAGGTTGGACCTTTTTTACCATGGCTAAACATGTGAACATAGTATTCACATTCAAAAGATGTTTTAAATAGACAATACGTTCTACCTTTAATTGACACGATGGTTACACGAAAACCATTCATTGTTCTCTTACTGCATGCCAGAACTACCTTGGCAATATAGAACCTTTATTTGAAGAATGTTAGCTTGTGCCAGTTTCAGGATACCAAGATTACAAATGGTTTTGACTACGTTACTCTACTCCACCTAAAGATAATTACCATTTAAAATAAGCTGTTATCGATTAATGATTGAACAACTAAAGATGTAGAACCATGGCGCAATCATTATTTCATTTCCCCCTATTTAAGAGACAATGACAGCATGAAAATCAACAATGGGTTAACTAAGCACACTTTCTGCTCTGCCTGCATTGTTTGTATAACTTCGATGTACTCCTAAAATGAGCTTACAAGTGTTAATGTGTAAATTTTTCCCTTTTCCTGAAATTAATTTATCGCAAATATCAATAAAATTATCATTTTTAGACCTTTGAGCAAAAAGGAGCCATATCCAACATAACATAAGATACCGCTTATGAGAGATTTAAACTATTTCATACTACAGTTTCAGAGCAATTATATAAATTCTCCCTTATCTTGAAAAAAGCTTTGTTAGCCTTCTCATGAAGAAATTTAATGCTTCGTGAATTTCCAGAAACTGTGAAAGATAATACCCTAAATAAGTATCTTCCTTACAAAGTTGAACCGGTGAATCACCATAGTTAGAAATATGATGAGAAAAATGACCCTTTTATTACATGTCATCACTTTAGTTTTGTATGGTTAACCTAGTTTTTTCACATTTCAGACAATAAGCATGAAGTTTATTAATGGCATTTTGAAGACCTTTGGCTAGTTGAAATAATTACCAAATCATATGCATACATCAAACAATAATAGCATGAGTTATGAACCTTAACGGATCACAACTATCCTCAAATATTAACGGGAGATCACTTAGAAAATATTAAAAATAAAGGGCTTAAACACCGCCCGCTTTACACCTACAAAGTGCAAAATATCAGTTATTTTACCATATGGCTTAAAGTACATAAAACAGAGGAATACATATTATGAATAATTTTAATAAATTTACCACCCCAACCCCAGTGATACAAAGTTAAATCAAACACGGTTCGCCATATAGTGGTCCGATGCCTGATGAAAATCAACAAACAAAACAGAGAGATGTTTTGAATTAGAGATGTCCTTTCAAATAAGCATGATTAGAAAGGAAATACCTCCTTTGAGTATGTGTCCTTTCTTAAAACCATTTGTTCATGAGGCATAACATCAAGAGATTCACAAAACGAAGTTAATCTATTATAGAAGAATAAGACAGAACACTTGCATAATTACTAGAGACAGCTATGCCTCGTATTTTTTGGTACCTTTTCACCTTTTTTGAATACCAGTGGAGTGTACTAAGTCTCCAAGATCTGGGAAATGACTACTTTCAAGATTGAATTAAAAAAAACCTTCTCAAAATTTGATCAGCAAGAATTAACCTTACCCGCACTGAAGCTTTATCATTAACGGATACCGTCCCAAGACCAGGTTACTTGTGATTCGTAAGGCCCTGATAGCCCTTTGAACCTCATCTACTGAAATAGCAAAGTCCCCAGATCAGTATTATGAATTATCACCTTTTTAGCCCGAAATTGTCAATGACACTCTATGGTCCTACTATTCGCAGGAATTGATTCGCAGCTGCAACAAAAATAAAGTACATATGGATTTACCTGGTCCACGTTCGTTCTCGGACTCGTGGAAGTCATAGCGTGGTAGGACCCCCAAATATCATGAGAATGAGACAAATTGATTTAATAAACGTTCTCACATTCTTCGGGGATTTTTGAATGGCGCGAAAGTGAATTTTAAGATTCTTTTATGGATGTGACCTTTGCAGTAAAACCGTATTTGCACAGTTATGACAGAAAAGACCGTATCATGAGCCTTTCACACCACAGAATCTTGTACGGATGTACTGGGCATTATAATAGAGTGTAATTTTCCGACGATGCCAAATAAATCCGCCCCTCACCCCCCCCCTGATTTGGGAAATCCCCAATGCCCCAATCGAGCTGATCGTGTCCTCCCCCCCCCCCCCGCGAGTTGTGGTTTTGATGAGCGCGGTAATTGTGTGGTGCG
>JAMKCH010052691.1:0-11138 GCA_023653785.1 Ophioderma brevispina
TATTATATTTTTGGAGCCTTAGTCCAAATGACGTTTTTAGCAAAATGAGGCCCGGAAAATAGCACCAATTGATATTGAAAATTGAATTTTGATTTTGCCTGTCAAATGACTTACTTTGTTTGATCACATCACTATTCAGAAATTCTCAAATATTTGAACATGACACCAGGTCCCTGACTGCGACAGTCTGCCAATACCCATAAGCAATTTTCATGTTCGTTCATCCCGGTGTAAAAGGAGAGGTTCGCGGTTGCGAATGTTACAGAAGTTCGACAAAACAGGGACATGAAACCCCCAGCATACAGCGCGCAACCTTGCAGCCCACTATGCTGTGACGATGTTGTCAGTCACAGCATTGCAACTTTATGCAGTCTTGAGCTCTTAAGTTTCAATCATTGTGTGTGTGTGTGACGCAGTGGATTTTATCAGCAACTGACAGTCATTCAAAGTGTTATATCAAGACCTCAAAGAAGTCTGAAAGATGTGCACTCTAATTGTTCAAATTTCTGTTTTGAAAATATAGGATGCTTTCCAATGGGTACACCTCTTTGCCGAGTCACTGTCCCTTTCCTATTTTTTATTCCTGGGTGTCGTCCATACCCACACACACACTTACACATGCATGGGACATGCATGTAAGGGCTTGATAATTAAAATCAGACAACTTAATAAAATCAAACACATACTCTTTCTGATGTTGTAAAACTGACTCGTTTTATTACAAAAATACAGAATATGTGAGACTTTCCTTCTTTTTAAGCTTACATAAAAACGGAATACAAGATATGTAAAAAATTTGTTAACATGATTGTAAACCACTCAAGCAGTGGTAATGGAAGATAAAAATGGGTAAAATTGGGGTTAATTCTCCACAAATTAAACCATTTTTGTCCCCAAAATGGCATTTTTAAATATCCTTTTTGAGGGTGGTATGGAGAAATATTGGGAGTGTATCTGGAGATAATGAACCTTAACAGCCTTCTGTCACTGCACAAGAATTTTGTCTTATTAACAAGCATCTCCTGTTTCCTCAACCAGTAGAACATATTCCAGAAAAATATTGTACTAATATCTTGGAATTAAACAAATATATTAAAATTGATACCAGGTAGGAACAATACTGGATCCTAATCATATTTACGAGTCCAGCGGTTAACAAAAATGAGTGAGGTCCACAAAAATGAGTGAAGTCCACAGGGGTGCAAATTCGCCTGAGTTTGAGAGAATCAAATTTACTTGAAATGACAACACTTACTACATGATTCAATGGGAGAAGAACTGATTCTTATATCTGGGCTACGAGAATAGAAAGCACTGCGGAGAATTTTGCACCCCTGGTGCGACTTTTTGGGAAAGATCGTGCAAAGTGGGCAATTTTACTCTTAGGTAGGATATAAATCTGTCAGTATTAGTACAAAAGTTCGAATAAACTACGTTAAATTACCAATGGTAGCCTTTTAGAAAATGCAGTTTTGGTTAAATTCAGGTCGCAGCAAGTGAGATAGGTAGAGTGTTAACTAGGCATCGATTGTGCTTTAGACAAGCACAAGCGTATTATCCATGCGGTGCCTACTTGCCACTGTCCATGTGACCTTTGACCAAACCTATGTACACATTATAAGGGTTGGGTCAGCAATTCTTCCTGACCAAGTCTGGTGATTACAGCAATGATATCTGGGTGAGGGTATTCAATGTTTTCAAAGAAGAATGCCCCTTTAAGCGACCCAATGACCTTGGACCCAACACCATCTGTGAACACCACATAGGGGACCTTGGGTCAGTGTTCTTCTGACCAAGTCTAGGATCATAGCAATGATTGGTGGCAGAAGAAAAACAGTAAAAATTGGAGATCTGACGGACCTGTCATGACCCCTGGTGGACCTTTGACCCTATCTGTGACGCCCATATGGGTCGTGGGTCAACGGTTTTCTTCTGACCAAGCGTCTAGTGATTTATAGCAATTGATTTTGTGGCAGAAACAACTAAAAGGAGGGCAGAGCAACAATAACCTTGAATGACCCCTGCGTTGACCTTGACCCCAATCTGTAAGCTCCCCATATGAGGGCTGCATCAGCGGTTTTTCTCTTGACCAAGTTAGAGATTACAGCAATGAACTGTGGCAGAAACAGCAAATAGGAGGGTTAGCGCGACATGACCTTCTAATGACATCTGCGTTGGACCTATGCCCCATTTGTAAACACCCCATATGGGGCTTGCATCAGCGGTTTTCTGATTAAGAATGGTGGACATCGATAGCAGTTGATTTGTGGCATAAAACAGCCAAAAGTAGGGTAAGAGCGAATGACCTTGAATGACCCCCTGCATGACCTTTGACCCCAACTCTTGAAACAATCCATATGGGGCTTGGGTCATCAGCGGTTCTTTCTGACCAAAGGGGGGGGGGTCTAGTAATTATAGCAATGATTTGTGGCAGAGAGAAAAACAGCAAAAAGGGGGTAGAGCGACTTGACCTGATGTAATTACCTCTGTGGGACCTTGACCCCAATGCTGTGTACACGTCATAGGCCTGGTGTGTCAGCGGTTCTTATAACCAAGACTAGTGATTATAGGAAGTGATTTGTGGTCAGAACAGCAAAAAGGAGGGTTAGAGTGAACTGTAATGACCCGTGTGACCTTGACCCAATGGTGACACAGTTTGTGAACACTTGAGTCAAGGGGTATTATGAGAAGTTTAGTTAGATCAAGCCAACTGTGGTAATACCAGTAAGCATTTGAATATTAAGAGGGGTAGAGAGGACTGCCCCCTTTGACACCATAAGGACCCTTTGGATTGCAAATCTGTGAACAAGCCATATGGCAGGCATCTGGCACAATCACTGTTGGATCCGAATGTATCGATAGACATGTGAATGTGGGGAGAAGTAGGGAAAAAGGGTGTGTAGCACGACAATGACCGCTATTGACCCTATGTGACCCCTGATGGTCAAACTGTGAACACCATTTATGCAACCTTGGTCAGGGGTTCTTGTGACCACTTCTCGTTGCCAATCTATGAAGCATGAGTCTGGCACTAGGAGCATTTGAAGCAAATGGTGACAAGGAAAGAAAGAAGAACTAGAGGCAAATCGTGCTCGTGGGACCAAATGATCACTTGATGACTAGGCCAGAATCTGTTTGATGTCATGTTAGGGGACACTAAATGGCTGTAATGATCACATGCTGATCACTAATCAAAATTTTGGGTACACCTATGTGTAACTGACCATAGACAATAAATGTGCACAACTGCCATATTCAGAGCACCTTATTTATCAAAGTGGGAAATTTTCATGTCGGACCTTAGTCGTGGAATTGCAATTTTTGCACATTGGTTTTGACTTTCACCCTTAACCATTGGTCATATAACAAGGTCACTGTAGACTGATTTCAATCAGGTCATTAATCACTACACAAGTTAGTATTGGTATTTTTGGAAAATATGGGCAATTTTGATATGTGGCCAATTTTGACCTTTGACCCCTACGATGGGTCACAGAGCGGGGTCACTGGGGACTCTTTTTTCATTATTCATCGATGCTTCACAATGGCATAATTAGTAGATTAGTCAATAAGCTTCTTTCAGATTTGAACCATAGATGACCCCATTGGACCTGTTCTGACCCCATGTTGTGAGAACGGATAATAGAGCTTATCCCGTGGGTTCTTGTGACAAAATATGACATTATACCTATTTGGTTGATGAATTATAGTGTTTTTGCCATATTAATAGCTCATTTGCCTATCTTACAGATGACCCTGAGCAAGATTGTAAATGATTCAGTCTCAACACTATCCGATAAATTTTGCACAGACAATCACCTATCCAAGTCTTATCGTTTGTTGAGATATAGCCTTTTGCCATATTAATAAAGATATGGCGCCGAGTTTTGAATGTTAATGAACTCCGATCGTTTGATCTGTGTACCATCCTTATGAAGGATGGGGCTAAGGATTCTTGAACACAAAATTTGGAATCTATAGCTTGTTGTCGTGAGACAGTAGGTTTTAAAGATTTTTACAAAAATGGCAGCTACTTCCGGTTACGTCACCTTTGACCCGATCTAGTACACCACAATATGCAGCTGGGGTCAGCGGGTTCTGGGTGAACCATTCTTCGTTGCAAATCGGAGCATCGTCTGGCACTATAGCATTTTGAAGCAAGGGACAAACAAAGAAAAAACTGAAGGCACATTAGCGCTCTGGGATCACTGTCACTTTATGACTAGCCAGACATCTGTTTTGAATGTCATGTTAAGGGACACTAAATGGCTGTCATGATCACATCTGATCACTAATCAAAATTTTGTGTACAACCTATGTGAACTGACCATAGACAATAAATGTGCTACAACGCCATATTCAGCAGGCACCTTATTTATCAAGTGGGAAAGTTTCATGTCGGACCTTATCGTAAAATTGAATTTTTGCCCATTTGGTAATTTGACCTTTCACCCTTACCATTGGTCACTAACCAGGTCACCTGTAGACTTATTTCCATCTGTCATTAATCACTACAAGTTAGTATATGTATTTTTTGCAATATGGGCAATTTTTATATTATTGGCCTATTATTACCTTTGACCCCTAAACGCTGGGTCACAGAGCGGGGTCACTGTGACGCTTTTTCATTAATTCCCGATGCCTTCACATGGCATAATTAGATTATTCAATGAGCTTCTTTCAGATTTGACCCTCAGATGACTCCCCTTTGCCTTTTGAACCCATGTTGTGAGCACGGAATATAGAGTTTATCCGTGGTTGCTTGTGACCAAATTGATTTATACCTCATTTTGGTTGAATATCTTATATGTGGTTTGCATATTAATCATAGCTCATTTGCTTATCTTACAGATGACCCTTGAAGCCAATATTCTGTCATATGATTCGTCTCAACCTATCCGCTAATTTTGCAACGAGACATCACTATCCAAGTCCCTTATCGTTTTTGAGATATAGCATTTTTGCATATTATAAGATATGGCCGCCATTTTGAATGTTATGACTCCGATCTTATCTGTGTAACCTTATGAAGTATGGTCCAAGGATCTTTAAACAAATTGTAAATCTTAAGCGTGTTGTCTGAGGACAAGTAGGTCTTTTGAAAGATTTTTTGTACAAAATGGCAGCTACTTCCGGTTGCGTGACGTTTGCCCCGACTGATGTACACCACATGCTGCTTGGGTCAGTGGTCATTCTGAGCGAATCTGATCAAAATCGGCATAAGCATTTGGCACTAGTAGCATTTTGAAGAAAGTGGGAAACAAAGAATCAGAAGAAAGAAGAACTCACCCAAATACAAGACCTAGCCGTGCTACGCACACGGCTAGGTAAAGAAATCGAGAGAAGGGAATATATCATGCGGCTGCACCGCATGATATAAAAAGGGCCACAACTGAATTATCAGTGACCATGCTTGGTCCTAGTCTTCTACACAATTTGCTTGATTTGTATTTTAAAGGAATAAAGAGATAATGTCTATTGTGGGACCATATTCCAACAAAACTGACTTCACTCATTTTTAGGCATATCACAAGATAGGACTCATCATAGGATTAGGATACAGTACTATTCCCACCCTCTACTTCGTTTAGTCATTTTTATTACAAATATTTTGTGTCATATTTCTTTGGAATTGGGAGTAGGAGAGAAAATTGCAAACACCGAGATGAACATGAGAAATCAATTCAGAGAAGCAGGAAAAGTCTCCTATTTGATAAACAAAAGGGGTGTTTGGCCATTATGTGTAGTCAAAATTTCAATGAATACTATTAATTACCTATAAAGACATCTTCATATTTTTGACAAAAGCTGAAAGTATTGTTAAAGAGACATTAGGAAAATATATTTAAACATATGGGCTGGTATTCTGAAAGGGAGCCTAATTTTAATCCTGGGTTTAAACCAGGGTTAGTCCTACATGAGTGGACCTTTCTTTCTTTCAAAATATTGAAAAAGTTAAATGTAATGTGTGAGAAAATTCCTCATTGATGGGCTATTCCAGCCCAAGCATGAGGAACTTTCTCACCCATTACAGCACATTTTTATAGTATTGGAAGAAAAAAGGTCCACTCATGTTGGACTAACCATGGATTAAACCCAGGTCTAAAGTTAGACTCCCTTTCAGAATACCAGCCATGGAAATTCACCATACTACAATCATCTTTATTTATTTGAAAACAACTTGGATGTCTAAACCTGTCTATCAGATAACAAAAGCAATGATATGTGAGTTACTGACCACATGCTTTTTCACCATCTACTAAAATGCTTGCCAGATACACAATGAATGGTGGCAGTGATATCACTGCCACCAGCTAGCAGCAAAGATAAAATTTGAAATTAATCCTGGAATATTCACATATTAAAGGTGCTACAAGAGATTTCACATAACAGGTGTACCTAAAAAATGTGAAAATTCTGATTTTTGCACTGATGTAAAGCTTTCTATAAAAATATCCCCATGTGAAATGATTAAGCTGGGAATCATTTCTTAGGTACAAAAATTGTGAAATTTCTAATTTACTATAGGAGCAAATACTGAATTCAGCCTATGTTTTCTAATGAAATTAAGTAAATCAAATTTACATTTTGCTTTCACTTTCAAGGAATTTCTGTAGCCAAATACAAGGTAAGATATATATTGGGGTCTTATATATATGAAATCGCTACATACATGTATGACACAATATATGGATGCCCAAAAATCTCTTGTTGCACCTTTAATGTAAGCATCCAAAACCATTTTCAAATAAGTATGGGTTAATTTCAATGTTTACATATTTTTCTGTGTAATGACATCCGCTTTAAATGTCCTGTAGGGATTCAATAATTTTATATTATTACAAAGAATAACCCTTGCTACCAGTCTGGTACAATGAAAATGGGCTATTTTTTCAATTTTAAATTTGCACTCCCTCTGTGGAAAAGTCAAGGTAAGTCTTTTACAGGGAGAGTACACATTTCAAAAGGAATAGCCCATTATACCCTGTTCAGTGTAAGATGGAAATTGACTCCATTCTTTTGCCATTTATATTGTACACAATTTATCTGAGGAGATGTTCCAAGTTGCACCAATCTACACTATAGCTACTATAGTATATTTATTCTAGGTTTGCATTATGACCTTGGTTTTCCCTAGTGTTACTTCAATGTACTTTATCAAAAGGTCATATTTCATCTTATAGTGAACATGCTATAGGTACTAGTACTTTTGAAATCCACCCCCTCTGTAAATGGTTCTCTGTAAACTCTCTCCCAGTTGCAACTGCAAGATGATGATGACAATCTGTAGACAAGTCTTCAGGGATGGAAGTGGGCATATCATTAATTTCCTGAAAATGATCCGGCTCTCGCCCCAGCAGCCAAACGCTTGCTCGCGACGCTGAACATTTATGCGGAAATCGTCCAAACAAAAGGCATCCCCCCTACCAAAAATGTGGATATGCTTTTATGTGGAGATAACATTACCCAAGTCCATAAATTTTAAAAAATACATTTCCGGATTCTTTTAAAATTATTTTTATTTATCATTGGCCAAATTTCTGGAATTCCAGAAGTTTCTTGAAGTCTTGCATCCCTGTCTTCCAACAGGAAAGGACAAATTCCAAAAGGAATAGCTGTTGGTTAACTTCATTTGATATACACATTCCCTCTGTGGAAGATTTTGGTAATGTGTTCAACAGAGGGAGTATGGTCTTTAATTAGCACAGCCCATTTTGAAGCAACTGAGCACGAAGAAACTTTTACCAGACACTCAACAATATTTATAAAGGAGTCTAGGTTTGCCGCCAGGAACCGCTACTCCATTGCGATACACACGTCAAAGAATTCTGAAACCACCAACAAATCGAGGCACGACGTGTTAATTACGACGTCACACTATGCATAATACATGTGGTGTGATCTATTCCAACCAATTACTGCTCGGGGTCATGCATGTACATTCAGTGGAAACCCGGAAATAGCAATGCGCTGTAGCACGAGGTTCCGATAGCCCATGTGAAGTGGATGAACAACACGGAATATCGGAACTAGCAAACTGTATAATGGAACAATGTCATGGATGGGAAATATTTTGTGAAGTGTAATTTTACCTTGTGCATATTCCCACTGTCAACAGCATAAAGACGATGGTCAGTACTAAACCAATGAACTTTCGCTAATATGGACTTCGATCGATTGACAACAATTGTACTTAGTGTTAGAAATTATTATAGAATGAAATGTAATGAGGATTTTGGCCCAGGCGAAGTGGTTTGACCTTTCTGTGCTTTGGTATAAAGTATACAAATGACCCACCAAGGTTGGTTAATTATATTAGCAGTAGCGGCTTTTTGATATGATCTAACAATGTTGTGAAGAAGTTCGTTGTGCTGAGCAGGCTTTCTGATATGTAGCAAGTTTTGGTATTTTGACAGAATGCATGGGCACTACCCTGGGCACTACCTGCTAATCTATCGGCATCTAGATTTCATTTAAAGGGATTCTCGTGATGTCGCACTTATTTTATTCCTTGATCACTCGATATCCTTGAGAAAGCTTATGCTCAAAAATTGAAGCTGATCCCGATCTTGCGGTTTGGGTGTATGATCAATTGCTCGGCCCACGGTCCATAGGCTACGTGTGTAATAAAAAATGCGAAGTTCTTCCAGATGCGGACCCGGAATTTTCACGTAAGATGGGCACACGTGGATTACTAAGGCTAACGGTTCAAAATGAGATAAAAATCTAAACATTTTTACGTCAGTCGGGGGGACGAGGCTGTGGATCACGAAATGCCCCTTTAATTGGTTGCTTGGCAGGTAATATCATGTAATGAGCAAATCAGAGATACTCTAAGAATAGTGGTATGGTTTACACACAGATATAGCAGCACTATTTTGATTGGTTACTCAGAGGGCTATCTCATGTTGTGTTCTGTAATGAGCCAATCAGAGATTGTATCATAGGCGATAGTGCCCAGGGAGTTAAAGGTAGGTGGAGGAGGGTAGCTGGTTACCCTGGTAGAATGAAAAAGAAGATCTACCTATAAGGGCATCAGCCCTGCAGAGCTAATGGCAGCCATCCAGCACATGCTGCCTTGCATGGTGTGCGTGGTTGCCCAAAGGCTAGGCCCACTGCCGAAAACTGTGGATTGGCGTCAGGAAGGGCATTCGACCAATTATCTTTGCTCCAATAAACCCTCACATAGCAGTTTTGCTGAATGTGAGGTGAATCCGGCCCCCCTCGTTTAACGGGGACAGAACCGGATTTAAAACTTTGGTTTAACAACTAACTTACTATGTACACAGGGTCTAAGCACTACTGCTTGTCAGATATATTTTGTAATCAGTAGGTTTTTAACTGACTGCTGAAATAGTTACCCTAGCCCAAGTTCTGACCTGGACTTAAATATTGAGACTGTAGAACCACAAACCTGGCCTGTTACTAGACTCCTTGGGTGGACCAAATGGGACCACAAATCAAGCAAAAATAGAATCCCCAGTTTTACCTTGGTCCAGTCCAGTCTAGCTCAGTTCAGTCTGTGGAAGGTTCATTCCGGGACCCCGCTCGTCTTTAGCTCTAAGTGTGCTATTTTTTCTCCCCTCAAAAGATGCCTATGCCGTCAGACATTTAACCCAGGATTGCACAGTACTGCAGAAAAAAATTGTAACTTTAAAGCAATAAATTGTCGGAATTTGCAATACTGTGCACCGCCAGCGGTTATTCAATTAGGTCCCATTTTTTATCGCAAGGCCGACATCACCGTCCCAGTCACCATCGGATCAGAGGGTGTTTTGAGTCAATCCCACAATGCACCAGCTTTGGGAAATTTCACCTCAATAGGGTCATGTGATCCCATAAAAATACGATTCTTAACACATAAAACCCTGACTTTAATGCTCATTTTAGCCCACAAAGCGTTAGTACTTAGGGAATTTTTAATTAGCATGATTATGAAATATTTTGTGGTTCTTAAACTGACATGTGTTTTATTACAGTACAGTATATGAACACTGCTATGCATCATGGGATTGATTCAAAACACCCTCTGCCATCGGATTAACAGGTTTGTAATGGGATGTTGAAAACGCTCAACGATTGCTCAACAAAGGAGTCCATGTACCGTATAAGTGGAAATTTCCGCATACAGATATTTTCGCGATTTTAACAGTTTTGCCAAATGCGCGAGAATTTAATTTCATGGTATTGACATCAATGCAATACAAATCTTTTGGAAAAGTAATTTTTGCAAGTTTTTATTTTTGCGTGTTTATGTTCACCTGCGAAATTTGCGAGAATTAAAACCTCGCGAGAATTTCCACTTATACAGTAATTGATAGACAACAAGGATTTGGTTATATTGTAAATAGCCACTGTAGTAGGCATTCAAATGCAAAACAATTGACATTTCTTAAACACTTGAGATTGTTTATGCTATTTCATTGGTTCCTAGCTGTGCGATATGAGACGATATCACACTGTACAGCACGTACGCGTCTATGGCAAGCCATAAAGGCCATAACGTATTGCCGCAACGCGTTGCGAGAAAGTAGCAACGCGTTGCCAAAATGTCACAATGCGTTGCGGTGTCGGCCAATTAAAATGATCATTTTCTGTGACGTATTTAAAAAAATAGACCCACAACACGTTGCAAAGTATCTAGCAACGCGTTGTGGAAACTCACAACGCGTTGCAAGCCTTCACAACGCGTTGCGAGCTTCACAACGCGTTGCAAGCTTCACAACACGTTGCGAAGGTCCACAAGCCATAAGGGTCATAACGTATTGTCGCAACGCGTTGTGAGAAAGTAGCAACGCGTTGCGACATTTCGGCAACGCGTTGCGACATTTCGGCAATGCGTTGTGGCATCGGCCAATCAAAATCATGCATTTCTGTGACGTATTTCAAAAATAGATCCACAAGGCGTTGCGAGCTTCACAACACGTTGTAAACTTCACAACGCGTTGTGAAGGCCATAAGGGTCATAACGTATTGCCGCAACGCGTTGTGAAGCTTGCAACGCGTTGTGAAGCTCGCAACGCATTGTGAAGGTTTGCAACGCGTTGCAAAGTATCTAGCAACGCGTTGTGGGTTTATTTTTTGAAATACGTCACAGAAATTCATGATTTTGATTGGCCTACACCGCAACGCGTTGC
>JAMKCH010052692.1:0-10707 GCA_023653785.1 Ophioderma brevispina
TGATTTAATACATTAAGTAAGTATTCTGAATATGTTAATACCCCTGTTTCGAAAAACAAAATGGGGACACACTTTTCAGGAAAGGTCTCTTTAAATAATGATACTATCAATAAACAAAAAACGTCAGTCGGTAAACGCATCACTCAAGAGACAAGATGTCGAAAAGCTCATTTTAGCAGTAACATCAATCTTTGAGACATCACTATGAGTTACAATATGCTCATCCACCAAGGACACAGTTCAGTGGTTGTACTTGTACATACATTGACATGAACTGACCTTGTGTGATCTGGGTATCATAAATCATACCCCATAACCAGGGGGTATATTTTCTAAATACATTGGTGAATGATGCTACTGAACTGTGCCAAGGGAATTGAGATTTTACTAGCTCATAGTGCATGTTTCACGAATCATACAGCTTCATGAATCCTGAGACGAATATACCTAATAGAGATCGGAAGCAAACCTGTAGTCCATTGTTAACAGCTCGAGCGTATCGAACCAGGTCTGTTTCGGCTTGCAATGACTTGGCCGCACGGTGGCGCTGTGAGCACCTATAGTTTCTTTGAGCTAGGTATCCGGCAAATCAGGCACTTTTACCCTATTTTGTGCTTCAATTCATTACCTAACATGAATATAATTATTAATAACACCGGCTCACATTAACACTTTATGGGTTTGACCATGTCATCAATAACTTTATTCTCGTAAGACATAAGTCAAAATTCAAATAAAATGTCCAATTAGATCCTATTCTGTTAAAAAAATATGAGTTTGAGAAATAAACTGGTCCAAATTTGTTTCAATTCTTGTGATATTGAAAGAGAAAATACACATTTTAATTAAATCAGAATATTTTGAAGATATCCTAGAATGTCATTAATACACTGAAATTTGAGCAAATTCTACCTATAGTCGACAAATGAGTGTACAAAAGTGGGGTTATTTTAAGTTATTCCATGGCTTATATGGAAAAGTCATTGAGTACTAAACTGTGTTCAAGGCGTTTTGACAAATAACACGCACGTGTGAGCATCATTGATTTCAAAATAGCCCGCCAAACTCAAATCTTGGGGTTATACATTGAAATGTATTGAATAATGATTACTGCTTCTCGATCAGTCGAGGGAATCGTTTAATTAACATAATAATACCGTACCAGACCCTGCACGCTGCAAATAATCCATTAGTTACTTGCTTCGAATCTCTGTTAGGTATATTCGTCTCAGATGAATCCCATCCTAGACTTAAATGCCAGATGTTTGCCTTAATTCGCTAAGACAGCTTCGTGAATATGGCCACAGGTCACTAATATACTACTAGTATAAAACGTATAATATATTATTATTTATATCAGGCTTCCGAGTGGTGCAAAGAAATCTTTGTATTGTACAGTTTCGATAAAAGTCCCCGGATGTAATACAATATTATTTTGAATATTGTATCGCATCCGGAAATTTTTAGCGAGAACGCCATTATTGAAACACTATATCGTTCGCCAGTTGGACTACAACACTGTCAACGCAAGGTTTGGTTTGAGTCAGCCTGATATTTAAATAATAATAATAATATTGAATGCCTTTTTTCGTATGATACAAGAATATATTGCACTCGCTAGAAAAATATTGTACTCGTCTTCGACTCGTACAATATTTTGTTAGCTCGTGCAATAATTCTGGTATCATACTCAAAGCCATTCAAATATTATATAAATATTTCCTTGCGAAATATTTTATTTAACCAATCTCCCAAGCAGATCACGTTAAATTTGTAATTATCCGTAAACAGTGACACACAATTTTATATATTTAGAGCTTTCAATTACTAATTTATTTATAGTTTTTTCTACGTGTCTTTTCCAAAAGTAATTGATTTACGAATTCCGAACATATATACAGAGATCCGAAAACACATCAGATTCTTGCAATATGCAGAAAAAAAAAAGAATTAATAAATAGAAAAGGTTTTATAGTTAGCGTGGCAGTTAAACCAATGCGACATCTGAGGATCTCGCATTAAGTTTTCTACCCTTGGAAGGAGCATATATGACCATTGACCTTGCCCCAGGCACAGCTTCGCCATACGTGGTGCGGAAAGGGTTGTAGTCTGGTCACAGACTCCGCAAATATTACTAAATTAGGTACTGCGCGAGAGATTAACGTATCAGTCCGTCATAAGCGAATGCAGGCAAATTGAAACTAAATCTAAAATCTCCGGAAAACGAAGGGGTTTATGGAGATTTTTGCATCAGAGCGGTCCGTTACTATGTACCGTAATTGGGTCTGAACCTTATTAGAAACCTAGCGAGAGAAATTGAAAACGTTTTTGTCGGGGGTAATGTCGGTGCTCCCGACCACCAAACACGGAAAAGTGAAACACGCACAAATCGATTCGGGCCGCAACATTTTCCCACAATGCATTCGGTATTATTCCAGTCTGAGAATTTTCAAACGCTGGTTCAATATACGTTTTAATTTTAGAAACCGGTCGACGTAACTTACCGTACCGCCGTAGCTTTGCCACACCGTTGGGAGTTTCCGTAACATGACCCATCGGAAATACCTGGTTTTCTTCTCTTTCAGAACAGAATAGGACAGAATAAACATGTGCTTCAAACCGTGACGTGTTTCAGAATCATAGTGTGTCACAAAACATGGTCCAGAGATAGAGGCGTTTCGTTTTATTTATCCGATTTCCAAGTAGTGTCTTGTTCAGATATGGGTCAGTCATCCCTTGGGATCATCGAAAACTTCAAACCGTGTATTAAACGTTCATTGAGTGGGGACCTGACGTCGAGGTCAATGACCTCTAAATTTGCATTTTTTTTTTTTTTTTTTTTTTAAAAAAGTAAGGTTAGTATCATATTAAAGCAACAAAGTTAACAAATTGAATTCTTGAAAGTATTAAGTTGATACTGTGCCAAAAAATATTTTTAACGACTTTTTTCAAGTTTTTTTTCATCAACTTTGTACCAATATTGTATAGAGTACAATGAAGATTGCAAAATTTCGTTCCTCATATTTTACCAAAATTAAAGTGATATTTTTACCATTTTTTTAAATTTGATATAGTGGATTTATTTTATATAAATAAGGGTGATTGAGCCTCTTGCCTGAAAAAATTGTTGCCTTTGGGTTAACCGTGGTTCTCAAAAATATGGTCCACCTGGGAACAATAACAGAGTAAGCAAAAAAAGACTTGTCACGCGAGCATCATTTTCCTTGCCCTTAGGCATGGAAATCCCCATGCCCAAATCCGAGCAGTCGTGTCCTATACCCCCCCCCCCCCGGCCTGATCACAAGACAGAAAACTGGACTTTAGCACAACTTGCAAGACTTTGGTTCCATGGGTTTATTTCATGATGGAATGATAAGTAACACATACATTGTTTTGGCAACCGGACTTTTCAAAAACTGTTACTATTGTAAAAAAATGATAACAACTAACCTTCAAAGATAAACACAGGGTTGATTCAGCGTGGATCCCCCCATTTCAGTCCATGACGTAGTGGGAATACCAATACCAAAATGGACACACACCATCCAAAACAGTCCTTTGAAATTTATAGCACCACTGGGGATTGATTTATTTGGGACACCTGTTATACTCTCAGGGAAAACGCGGTTGAATGCTTATAAAACCGGTTTAACCACGTCAAAGTCCAGAGACTTCAAAGCATTAAAAGCCGGTGAGAAGCTGTTCTGCAAATTTTGATCTTGACCAGTCCTTTTCACAAAGCGGACTTCCCGGAATTGATAATGAAGCACAACAGGGTGCTCATGCTTAATAGAGAATGAGCAGGGATATAATAGCGTCTTATTTAGGATTGCGTTCATGCCAGGGAATACATCTAGGTTTGACCCCTTTACGTAGTGGTATGGACCTCTAAATCATGCAATGGTAGTTAGTGTAGTGTTCAAATTGTGTGTCACCTTTTCAATAGGAGGGCAATTTAAGTTACACGGGGCGTAAACTTTTAATTACTCCAATCATGTTGAAATGTATACCATATTGTCCGTATAGTAACAAGGATTCCAAAAATGTATAGTTTGTATCATCTATGACTATTGGTTTTAGAGTTATTGGGTGTAAATGGCTAAAAGTGCAAAGGGTCAAAATCAATTTGTACAGGGGTCAACATGGAAAGTTACTCTGATTATATTTTAAATTGCTGTGCACATATTGCCTGAGGAATGCGGACTCCAAAAAGTATAGTGTTTGATTATGTGAAATGTTTACTATGAGAGAAAGGTCCAAAAAGGTCAATGCCAATTGGATCATATTGCCCATGACCTAGTTTGTCACATAGCATGATACCTATTGCATTTGCAGATGCTACAAAATTCCTTATTTTGACACATTAAGCTAGATGAACACTTGTTTCATTTTTAACCAAAATTGGAGCAACTTCTGATTTTGACCCCTGTACAAACGGAAATTGACTTTTTAATACAATTCTTTTTTAAAAAACACATTATAAAATAAAATAAAATGTGCAGATTTATATAGCGCCTTATCACCATTCAGTACTGTAGAATGTTTACTGGGAAATCATCAGAATCATTTCATTTCACTAGGTACGAGGGCTTGCTTTACGGGCGCCTAAAACATCAATGACTTAGATTGTAATATTCCCACTAACAGATCCCCATATTTCGCATGGGTAAACGAGGCCAAGTATGGAGACTAATTATCTGGCCCAGGGACACAAACATGTTGACTTCAGCGGGGCTCGAACTCACGAATATAGGATCATGAGTCCTTGCGCGTATCGGTTGCGCCACACATTTTTACCCAATAACTCCCAAAAACAATGGTCATAATATGGTACAAACTAACATTTGGAATGCTTATGAAGACGGACAATATGGCATTACATGTCAAAATGATTGGAGTTAGTAATATAAAAGTTTGCCCCTGTGTAAACTTATATTGGCCCCTATTGAAAAAAGTGACACCACAATTTGACACCACATCTTGCATCTAATGTAGATGGGTCCATAATAAATACCAAAGGTGTCAAAGACTGAGATGTAGTGGGCATGAACGATTTTGAGTTTGACCCAGAAGTCACCCCCTTGTCCCGCTCGATAAGGGGCCGTTCTCCGATACAGTGGTTCAAAAAAGCCGTTTTTTCGTTTAGCTCACAGTAATGCACAGTTTAGCTTGTTTTGCCCGTTAAAAATGAATGTTTACTAATATAAATTATACTTAGGAGTTATGTTTTCAAAATAATCCGAACTAGAGTTTGTAACCGGGCGGAAAAAGTATCAAGTAAAAGGCTGATGATGGTATAATACTTGCTTTTCGCCATGTCGCCAGCCCAAATTAATTTATTTTTTTTTTTAAAAGGTCCCCTGCTCGTGATACAAAAGCGCAATCACGATTATATGGTTTTATTAGCTCTAGATGGCCCTATAATAGGCCTGGGACATACTACAATTTTTTGCCTTTTATTTAAAATTTTCGCGCTCCAGCGCTGGGATTACTTAATTTCCTTCACTCAAAATTAAAAACAAATTATCTTAACCACGAAAAAGCGGTAAAGTGTCCCCACATGAAAAGATGTGATACATTATTTAGAAAATGAATAAAATGTCAACTCAGTTTAATTTCCAGAATATCAGTGACAATGGGATATAAACAGAACCTCACATGCTAAGCGAAACAATGGAGCTTAATGATATCAATAATCGGCCCGGGACACAATTCACATTCTTTAAATCGTCTATTGTTATGTGCACGCAGTTGAAAGACCTTCGCAATGATATGTCCTTTGCCGCAAAAGTTCTTTCACTCGTTCGCGATTAAAAGATATCTGAGAATTTACTGTGTGTTCAATTAACTTGACCATAATGATTAATAATTTTTTCGAAAAGAACATGTTAAGGGACTAAATTCATGAAAGAAAAGCTCATGGCAAGGACTGACCTAATTTGTGCATAACCTAGATACCGCAAGTTTGTCTTTAAAAAACCCTATTCTATCAATAACCAAGAGAAAGGCAATGGTATTCAGCGACCTACATTTTTAAAAAATCAGGAGCGAGGTGAGTATGTTGCCCTTAAGTTATGAACAGAGATAATAGAGCGCATACGGCGAAAATCATAAACCTGAATAGCTTAAACCTTTTCAACAGTGTAGGCAGTCACAATGGACTGCATTACCGTGTTGAGAAGAGATCTGAAGTGTTTTTAGGTTGATTGTTGAAAATCAATTAGCGCTATTGTTGGCTTTGAGTTTACGTTTGTACATAGTGTACTGCCAATTTGGGAGTGAATTGAGCGTTGACATTTTTTCATTTCTAAATAAAATGTGCACTTTTTTTTCAATTTGGGGATACAGCTTTTCCTGTTGACAGAATATTTTAAAGTTTTAGGAAGGAAAGTAAGTGATCCAGCGCTGGAGCACACGAAAAGATCATTAATCACGAACGTATCATGGCCTATAATTATAAAGTTTTTAAACACGATGTAATATTGGATTCGCAAGCGTTATCTGAGGCATGTCGCCAATATTGCAGACAGATACGTTACCATAATCGAATGGATACAGAATTACCAAAAATAACGGTTATGAAGAATGTTCCACTTTGTGATAACTGAGCGATGTCAATTGTTATATACTACATGTTTGGCATTAAAATATGGTGTTGAAAGTAACAACTTTCCAGGCCTTTGTTATTGTATTTTAGAACATTTTATTGTTGGGTGTAAAGCGAGAGTTTTTTTTTCGCATATGACCATCGCAAAAAGTCATAAGATAGGCCTAAAAGCATAACAATTAATAAAAATGAATAAATAACAAATGGAAGGAAATAATAAGAAAAAGAATCAGTACAAATTAAAAATTTAAAAAAGAAAAGACAGAAACCGAAAAAAAATAATAATAAAACAGATGAGAAAATAATAAAAAAAATTTAAAAAATTAAAACCAAATCAAAGCCAGTACACTAGTCTAGAATATCATTAAATAAATCGTTAAAATAAATCGGTTTAAAAAAAATAAAAAAGAAAAAATGAAAACAATTAATAAAAGATACTTCCCAAAAAGATATAAATATCAAAATGAATAAAATAAATGGTAACCAAATAGATTGAAAACAATCAATACAAAATAAAAATAAAGAAAACAACAAAATAATAAAAAAATAAAAGCCAAAATGGTAAGAAAATCAAAAATTAAACAAACGGGAGGGTTAATAAAAAGCTATTCTAAAAATTAATAAATTCAAATACGATACACGAAAATATTAATAATATAAATCCTATAAAATGGAAAAAAACTTAAATAATAACACTAAACAAAATAAAGATGACTACATAAATAAAATAAAACAAAGTAATAAACACAAATACAATTACAAAAATTAAAAACAAAAAATTGGAATAAGTGCATATAGATTATAACTAAAAAATCGAAATGAAAAATATAATAGAAATAAAATCAACACTAAACTAAAATATTACTAAAATCGTTACAATAAAAAAAATTGAAACAAACAAATTAAAGATGACTAAATAGGTAAAATAAAACTAAATGAGAAATGAACACATATACAATTACATAATTAAAAATAAAATTAACACTATGAATAAAATATATACATTATAAATTAAAAATCAAAATAAACAAAGAATATAATATAAATATTAAAAGGAATTGTTAGCGAATGAAATTGCATTATTGTCAACCCATGGCGTCATATTCCAAGCAATTGTCAAGAAAACTTACAGCTTCAATTCTGGACATCCATTCACCTTACAAACCTTGCATGTGTGTATATATCAGACCAAACTAGGGGCCACCACCAACAGCTACAACAGCACCACTGTAGAATTCTCTTACCAGCACAGATATTTTCCAAATGTCATCTGCATCTGGAACACCCCTACCAGCCTTACTGGGTTCAGCTCTCCGCTAGCTAGCCACACGGACCTTCTTTTTACTTGCACCAGTCTTTTGTTCCTGCACACTTTGTTGATATTTGTTCCTGTGACCAAGCACCTTTTTCACCGAGTACAACAATAATCTACTACTGAGTGATGTAATGATTGGAAGATAGATGAGATGAATACCTCCAACTTATTCCAGTCAACAGTCAACCTAAAAAACTTGCAAGTCGCCAATGCAGCCACGAAATTACAATTCATCTTTGACATCAATTCAAACAAT
Organism: Ophioderma brevispina; assembly: GCA_023653785.1. Classification (NCBI taxonomy): domain Eukaryota; kingdom Metazoa; phylum Echinodermata; class Ophiuroidea; order Amphilepidida; family Ophiodermatidae; genus Ophioderma; species Ophioderma brevispina. Next base: position 8,179 of record JAMKCH010052692.1, read on the forward strand.
CTAAACGACTTTAAGGAAATGTCTGCTTCAATTCAATATAAAAATTCCAGCCAACCTCAGTTATCAACAAATGGCTCACAGCGACCGATAAGGTTCTGAACAGAAGCATCACAACCACCGCCAACATGAACCCACTAGCAACCCACAATTTACAAGCCTCCCACCAAACACAGTCCCAATAGCCAGCAAAACATCAACCTAGAAGCCCGAGAACGCGAAATTTAGTTGTTAATTTTGCAGGACCGTACGTAGGGGAGGTGCGGGGGGTGCGGTCACCCCCAATTCCACAAAACAGCAAAGGTCACTTTTGATAGATTTGTTGATAAAAAAAGGTCCAAACGGGTTAAAGAAAAATAATGACAAGAAAGCTTTGTTGGTAGTAAAATGTTCAAAAAGTCCAAAAATGTGCCATTTTAGGTGGTTAGGACCATTTTGTACAAAAAGGTCCACTTCTTTGAAAAAAAGAAGGTCCACTTTTTCGAAGTCACGCCCCACCTCCTCCCCAAAATAAATCCTGCATACGGGCCTGGTAATTTGGTCTAGTCAAGGTTCTTTTGGCTACATTGTATCATTAGAGTTAACAAATGGGCAAAACCATGTGTACATACAAACTAAATTATCCGTTGCAAAATTTAGAGTGGATGATATATTTCCTTGTATCAAAGATGCAAGATGGTCTCCTTGGGCCAAGAATGAGTATTCAAAATCAGTTGGAACCAAAAGATGAAGATTTCCATCAGTGTTGCTATTAGCCTTACGCCGTTTTCTCACAACAGAAGTGGCAGTTCAGATGGATACGTTCAATAATTGTGGCCAACATATTTTGTTTGATGATATGTGACCACCACCACAAAAAGGGCTGTAAAGTGGATTTTTGACTTGTTGAGATTCATATCTTTTTGAAAAGGGGGCGGAATCTTCAGCCTTTCAAATGGACCTACAGATGCATTGGCTATTCAGCAGTCCCAAAAATAGCCAATTGAAGGTGCGGATCTAAAAAAAGACAGTTTCTGAGAACTGCCTCCAAAGTATTGGATGCCAAAAAAGCCTATTTTAAAGTGAAGAACAACAAACCACATAGCAACGGGTGTGTTCCCATGCTTTAATCCTCATGAATGCGTAAAATAAATGTGAAAATTACTCTTCATTGAAAATTTAAAAAGAAAAATAGCAAGGTTCAAATTTCGTGCATTAATTATTTAATTAGGGTTAATTGAGAAAAGCGAAGTGCCTAAACTTTACAATAACCGCCTGTTCAAGTGCAAAATGTTGTTTGCATGTTTGCTTTACCATTGAAAGAAAAAAAAGTATTTCCCTAAATGTTCAAGAATGTTCCAATTTCATTGAAATACATTCCATTATAACTTTAATACATTTGTACTAGTGTACACAAGTGCATAATTATATAACAAGGGTTACGAATTTTGGGATGACACCACGTTTTTGTTCTGTAATCAATACTACTAAAATTTCAAACATTTTTCATTGTTAAAATTTGTGATGAATAGGTGAAACTTATCTATCTAAAATTAATTTGGTTATGTTAATTTTGAAAAATAATTACTAAATAATAATAACAGAATTTGAGTAATTGCCCAGTAAAATTGCGGAAAATGTTCTTACACTTGGAAACATAATACAGTAACAAATAGTACAAAATGCACGCAAAAGAGTAAAACAAAACAAGGAGTTAGCTTGGTAACATACGTTAAAAATGCTTAAAAGCTCATTACATTTCAGCATTAATTTACTATAGGACTACAACGCTCGTTTGTACTCTTACATACACTGCCCATGAGTAGCACTGCCACTAGACGATCCCGGCTCCATTCCCAAAATACGGCCAAAAATACAACAAACAGACAAGCATCGCATCATCAACCTATGCCCAACATAATTTGACTATTTAATATGAATATACATCAAAATGGTTAGATATAATATAAAACGGGTATTTTATCCCGCGATACAGTAGCAGTGTTTGTAAATTAATGAAACAGTGATCCACGTTTGGACCATTTACTAAACTAAGTAATGATAAACTTCCAGTCGCACGAGCGCTTTCTGCTAGTGAGCATGAGTGACACTTGATTCAGGGGTCAGAAATCCTGGTTATGCGCACGGCAATCGCTCGCTGAGACTGGGAAAAAAAGTATAGAAGTGGGTATCAAAGCTCTTACAGGTCATCGAGGCACAATTAACCAATCGGGTTTCTCCTTTCGCCTGCTTAGTAACCAGGTTGCAGCCAAAGGGCTTTTGAAAACGTTCTTTTATTGGTTCAAATCGTCACAAGTAGCTTCGAAACTGCTTAAAATAGAAAGGTCAAATTCTCAGGTTTGTTTTGATGCCACATTTGCCCGGGTCAAGTTACGTGTGTTTACCGATGGCGCTTGAGATAATGGACATTGAACATTCTTTTCGCAAGTTTACTGACAATTTGGGATAATTTCTGAAATGACTAACCCCCTCAAAAATGTTGATTATCACACTTCAGGAATAATAGTTGGCTATGATTTTGGTGTGACCGGA
>JAMKCH010052693.1:0-23391 GCA_023653785.1 Ophioderma brevispina
AACATTTTAAGAATATATACCCAACCAAGAATTCTTTTACAAAAAATGGGGAATAGCGTCTAAAAATAACTGCCAAAGATGTGGAGTGAAGGATATTGGAACATTTTTTCTTATATTGTTAAAAGATATAAGGACAAAAATTTGGTTCCGAGGGCAGGGGCCAGATTTCAATTTATTTCAATATAAATGGTAAAAAAAATAAAAAAAATAAAAAAAATAAAAAAAATAAAAAAAATAAAAAAAATGAGAATTTGAATCAGTACGTGAATAAGGTTATCATGGTAGCTAAATTTTGTTAAGTAAATTTTAATATGGTAAATATCCAAATTTGATATTTCTGTTTTAACAAGAGCTTACAATAAGGAAACTAGTGTAATAACTACACTGAGAAATTATAACTTCAGTAGATGGTGTATGCTGTAATAAATACTAAAATTAAAAAAAAAAAAAAAAAAAAAAAAAAAAAAAAAACCTCTTAAAAATGCCACCAGATATCTATGATGTAGCCAACTTTTGATCATTGTTATCGCATGTGGATGGAATGGACGCCTAGAATGGTTTCACGGGGTTGGAAACACTAAAAAACATAGAAAACAAACATAAACATCGACCAAAGTGAATTTTATGATTTTATTTAATAGACCCGTGACGTCACGAGAACGTATAGAGCACAGACATGTGAGATCACATTGCTTGTCGTCACGTTCTTTGTCTTCGGAAGCATTCGGATTCTCGGGAACGTCACCCAAACAATTTACACTCAAGCATGATTCATCAAGATGACGGATAGGTAAGTGAAAATATGATCTTTTCTCTTCAAATTGATACCAATTTGAACGCCCGATTTGGAGTAATGTTGTAGATTTTACAATCGAATCGCTATTTCGCTACGCAATAAAAAGGGTAAATTAGAAATTTTTGGCTGCTTTTTATGTTTTTAGTAGGTCAGGTTTAAGTATTATATTTGCAACACTAAAAAATCCTGCGTGACGCAGTCGATTAAGTCCTACACTCGTGATCTTAACCTTTGCCCTGCGATGGATGGTTGTTCGGACAACTACACAGGGCAGCATTATTTCCCTTTTTTCTTCTTTGCCTCTTCCTTTATATTTATTAATTTTAGGCACTAATGGTACTCAAAATACTAATTAGATGTTAGTTTCATTTTTTTTTCTCGAAAACCCATAGGCCAGATCGGAACCGTAATCAAAGAATATATAACACTCAGTACAAGACAAAAAGTCTTGTGTATACCGCACCAAAGGTGTGAGGAGCTGGCGATAACACTAATCAAATATTATCATGAGATGTCTGATGAAACACATCAAAATCATTAGTGAGAGGATGCATTCCCCGTATGGGTAAATGCATCCTCTCACCACAAGAATCCTTCATCAACAACAATCCTCTCCAAGCACAGGACATAACACAAAATTATCAGTTCAAAATCAAAACCATTTCAAGCATGCACCATTACATTGACATCCCGTCTCATCCCTGTAACAAACATCCCAATGGCCCTTAGAAGTTATTTAGTCATTATGAGAGATATCCATGCATAATAAGGATTTGCACATGTCTATACCCACATTTGCCCCCCCCCCCCATGATGCCTTCCGGGAGATTGCGCCCCACAACAGCTATAAATGTACAGGTACACTGCAAAACTGGGCTTTAAATTTTTAACACAAAGTCGGTGTCAAGCTTGTTGGTGTTAGTTTCTGGTGTGTTGAAATTTAGGGATTTAACACCATCGGTGTTGCTGCTAATTTTGAATTATGAATGTTTGTGTTCTGTTTATATTTGTTAAGGCAAAGCATGTAGATAGAAGACGACAACATAACAAAATCAATCATGTTTCTACTAAAATATCACACCTTACATAACAAATATAACTGTTAACAAACACCAAAGTTTGTTGTTAATTAACACCAAGAGGGTGGTCCTATCTGTGACTCCAGGATAGTGTGAAAGTACACAGTAGTGTCCATTTGCCACCCGGCAGTGTTAAAAAATTATTAAAGACCATATGGAGGGTGTAAATTAACACCACGCAGTTGTCATAGCATACTTGTAACACCAAAAAATTTTGGTGTTAATATAGGACAACTAACATGTGTAATCTAACACCATGGGGTGGTCCTCGGTATTGACTCCAGGATGGTGTTAAAATTACACACCCATGTTTAAAGTTAGCACTCCGTTTTTTTTGCTCAGTGTAGCCACCCTTCATCTGAGACCAAACCACACCGATGGCAGCTATCTCTAGTTTCCGAAAAATCTCTGATGTTTTGATACTTCATTAGAAGAAGGACATATTAGCTACACACTGATATATCAAACAATAAATGTGACATTTATATAGCGCCTTTCACAATGTATCAAGCGCTTTAAATTTATTCTGCCGCCACTAGAATAGACCGGTATTCAATATGACGTCAGCCGCCAGACATGTTGGTGGATAGCTGCATACATCCAGACTACCAAAACAGTAAGCTGCATGGATCCATTATCGATTGCCCAGGGCTCATTGACAGTGAATGTTTGTCGTACTGGAAATGCTCTATCTTGTCCACCAACTGGCTGGCTATTGAATACTGTCTATATGTCAGCTGCTTACAAATGCCCAAGGAATACTCACGCCTTTGGGCAACAGCGGCCCTCAATGGACAATATTCCTAAAAGCTCCCGATTTAACACCTGGGTGCTGGGACATGTGTTTCTGTTTCTCTGATTCTTAGCGTCTTGTTCAATTGGCTGCCGCACAGATACTTGAGCGCGTTTTACTGGACTCTCGCGCGTTCAAATTATGAAATTATAATTATATTATGTTAGACCTATGATTAAAGATCATTTTGAATAATCCCCTGCTCACATTGAATATAGGACAAGATAACTTTTTACTTTTAAAAGGCAAACAAATATTAGAAAAAATGGCAAACCAGTGGAAACATACCTTCTGTGGTTAAGCGATCACCTTCATAGATTGGTAATGCAAGCAAAATAACAACAATCATTGAATATGTTTTATCATGATTCCTATCAATACTCCTTTATGTGCGTTTGTTATAATGAAAAAAATGAAAATAGTAAGCCACTTTAATATGGCTTCTGTGGTTAAGCGATATCTCTTAAATTTGATTGACAAAAGGATATTTAATTAGGAGACCTAGTAAAAATCAATTCCCCAATGGAAAGTGAAGATAATCGGGGGAGGGCAGAGTTTGTTTAGTGTAAACATCAAAATGTGTTCAAAAAAAGCGTGATGAAATGTACTCTAGCCTTTTATTTAGCTATCTCTAGCTTGAAAAGGTCACACTTTTTCCTATCTATCACCTATCGTTTTGGTACAATGAGAGGCTAACAGTTCAAGGTCTTCCTGGCTAGAAATTTACAAAATGGTCCGATTTCTTTTGTTTGGAGGGTGTGTTCGTGCTGGACGCTTTACGCGTGTGATTTTTGTCGTCCGATTTTTTTTATAAAATTGTCTTGCCCTTTTAAATACCAAAAAAACTAAAAAAATGTCAAGTCTTTAATGGGAGTTAATTAGTGAGGGTCCCATGGACCCCCTCTTGGGCACTAACGGAAGTCTTCTGTCGCCCTTATCGTATCCACAATCATTGGTAATGGTTTTGTGGGTGGTGTCAGGATTTATTCAAACCAGTGTGCTGATACCGGGGCCGCGTGTATCCATGGTACGGATGCTCCTATCATGGCCCGCTATTTGAGGCTGGCGGATTGGGAACAGTCAGAGGTTTCCACCCTACTCTTATTCCACACTGACTGCGATGTACATGTACAGTTTTGACTCTCTGTACACGACCAGACGGCTTAACGTCCCATCCCGGATCCGAAGGACGGGATGCTTTCCAAGGCTCCATATTTCCCACTTCCAAGTGAAACCTGGAGGATAGCGGTATTTCTGTATTTAATCAATAGCTGGTATACAATCAATCCAGAAATTGATATGACGCCGAATAAATCCCAGCAAGTGTCCAACGCACCCCACCGATTCGAACACGGGACGTTTGTTGTAAATTTGCGCCAGAGGCAACACGACCTACCCGCTAGGCCACGCTCTCCCACAAAAATGACTAACGGCAGTCATCTGAGAATATTTTAACAATCTATTTAAAATATAATGGACCTTGCAAAACCGTTGCTGTACAAATCTATGGGAGAAAATGACGTGTATTCTGCAACACCCGTAAAAAACAGGATCCCTAAAACAGCCAGGTTTTGGTGTTAATATATGTAATTTGGGTCTTCTAGCATAGATTTCATTCAACTGAAAAATAATTCTTAAAAGTTCGACGTAAGCGCAAGGCTCACATTTGAATTTTCGGATGTATTTTTTTTGACCCAATTTTCGCGTGTTTTGAAAATATTTTGCCCCTAATTTCAGCCTCAACTAACAATATAATTTTTAATTGCTAATTTGGGGTTGGCTTATGACCCTTCACATATGTTGTATAAATTTCGTGCAAAAATCCCCTCGGGAAAGTGGTTTCCTTAGGTGGGTCTAATGGTAGACCACTCCCTAAAAAAACCCCGTGGTCACTTAAGTGTTAAGAACTCTCGTGTCACTTGTTTAGTGGCATCTAAATCAACATGATCGATAAAAAAAATGTCTACTGAATCTGTGCTTGAAAGTTCCATATGTGCCTTTCATGCTTGTGCTTGTACAACCCTTCCTAGGTGCCAATACGCACGCAGCTATATTGTACATTCTAATTAAATAACAATCTGCCATTAGACATGGTATCTAATGTGTTGTATTCTGTATAACTAGACTAACATTTGACATCATTTTTAAAAAATCCAATGAATTAGAAATTTTAATTTACCCCTTGAAGGATTTTGATTTATAAATATCGACACTACCAAACCCGCAAGATGGCAAAACTATACTCTTTTTAAATCGTTGAATGGTGACAAACCAGTTTGGTGTACTGTTTTACACATTCTGGACCTTCACATATTTGACCTATAACCTTGCTCCCACATTCCACTATCAGCGTTCTGGTGGGTATATTTTTCGTAGAATTTGTGTTATGTTATTCCGAAAATTTCAAATACTAAAAAATCTTTTGTTAGATTACTTGAGATTGTGGCGCTTATTTTTTATAAATGCACCATCTAAGATAAACTGTTGCACAATGACAGTTTTTCGTGAACTGAAGCTCACGGATATTTTCGGGTTTTTTCGTGAGAATGTTTTGGAAATTTACATTTGCTAGTCTTTAAAATGATTATTGTGTTGTAAGTTAATAATTTTAAACACAAAATGGAATACTATAATATTACTCTCAACTTTCACGATTTGCAAACTTTATTTGTTGAAAATTCGTTCAAACCAAAGAACAAGTAGCTTCGCATGGTGGGGTGAAGGTGGCATGTTTGTCATAGATCTCTAACAGAATTTCATAATCCGCTGAAATACAAGAAAAACTATAAGAAATTCTTGGATACTTTGCAATTTTGACAAGTTTGTTGATTTTTTACCTTCCATAATTATTGAACTGTCCCTTATTGCAAGTAATACTGGCTTTTTAAATAATAAAATAATTTTTCAAATTAATATCACTTACATTAACCCTCTCAGGGTCTGTGGTATAAACGACTGGTAATGAAGACGACAATCTCCTGAGCTCAAATGTATTTTGAATTTTGTCATCCGTGGACAAGTACAAGTTGTTCGTATAAAGGGCGTATGTGCGGCCATTGGGGTAAAAGAGGTGTCAGCGCAGTATTAAAAGGGTCCAGGGAGGGCCAGTGATCTTATTTTTTTTAAGGATTTTAGTTGTTTGATTTTGTATATAACCCCTATACTAGATGCATCGTGTTGGTGAGTGCGAAATCTGTTGTAAATAATGTTATTTTATGTCAGTTGAACCTACTGTGCCCTGAATCCGAAACAGAGCAGACTGTGGGACAGTCTACCTAACAATGCGACATGTTTGTTCACCGATGTAAGCTTTATGTTTTGCAAAATGCAGATTCGTGACTGCACTTAACTTAGAAAATTAATTTCTAAGATTGCATTCTTAACGATATCAGAAGGACGTTAGTGATGAGTAGAATATATAGTTTTCCTTTTAAATAGTCCAACTAAAAATCACATTTTCGCATGCAGACTTTTCGATCATTACCAGTAATCATTTCTTTCTCAATGCTACTGTAAACTGAAGTGACGATCTACGATCAGCTGTTTGTTGACGATGTTAGCAACAACGTTTCATTTTCCAGCACGATCGTCAAAAATGTTATTCAGATTGTATTGCCTCTAGTCTTTGCTCTTTGTTTATGTCCTTAAACTTTACGCAAAATAACGCTTATTCTCTGTCTGGTAAGGTCCGAAAGTGCCTGTCATAACTAGCCGTGTCCGCCGTGACGTGTCCTAACCACCCCATCTGTCTTGTGTTCCCCATTGAGTGGGGGCCCCCTGTGTATGCTGTTTGTTTCAGCCCGGTACCCCAATGGCCTCGTATACAAGGTCACGTTAGTCGCGTACTGATTGGCTATGGTAGCTGGACACCTCTCGCCATGGGGGTCACTAATTACTTCTACATCGGTATAGTTAGTGTACACGGGCAGCCCAATCCCCATATCCACGTGTACCAGACGGATCTCGCAAGCTTACTGGTGTTGTTCCAGTCCGGTTTAATACTTTGAATGTTTGCTTATCCCTACTGAGCATTTCCTAGCGACTCGCGCTTTGGATATAATCGCCAGAGATGGCCTTCGGAGCTAACGGTGAAAGATGGGGGCTCCGATGCTTGGATACGGCTTTTGGTTCATCATAAGGACGTCGTACCGAGTGGTAAAGAAACTGAGGGGTCCCCCACGAAGAGTGTCCTAGCTACCATAGCAACATGTCCGGAATAAACCGTGACCTTATAGGCCAGGCCATTGGGTACAATGCTGAAACACATGATGCATACAACAATCAATGGAGAACACAAGAGACAGATGGGGGTAGGACCAAGGGGGTTAGACCATTCAAAACCAGTCGTCGTGCTAGCGCTGAAACCATTTTGAATATTTCAACGAAATTATTAGTGTTGGGTCTTATATACACACTAATGTCAATTCGATCTCAAATATCCTGCAAAATATCGTTGTTGGGTGTTGGATGTGGGGTGCTATTGGGTGGTACTTTTTGTCCTACCCATGGCCACACAACGAAGTAAATGACACGTCAGTGGTCTTGATTTAAATAACCGCCTCAATGAATACAATCTTTATCACACTAAGCGCGCATTGCATTATGCGAAAAAAGAGTATCTGAGCACATGATCCAGGTGCACTTTTATTACACCTGGTCACCTTTAACACATACACAGTCATTTTGTAAATCCCACCGCGTAGTGTTAATTCACAGCGGCCACACCCCCACATTATGGGAAGAAGGGAGGCAGCCATTGCTTCTATTGTTGGTATCTATGTTTTCTTTTTGTGGTCCGGGCAAAATATGCGGCCGATGTGAATTTCAAAAGATTACGTAACGTTTTGCTCTCTAGGGCTATATAGAACCGAATCTTTGGGTAGGAGAGAACATTCATTCACACGGCACTGTGTATATGCACCGTTATGTTGTGGGTGCTTCGGCCTATCTACCACACTCCGGTTGACTCATGCCTGGTGGCCGGAAACGATACCGTTTTGTGTTTGAGATACAAGTACAACTACAAACACAACCTGTCTACCACTGTCCTTACTGATGTTGAATTGAATTACGTAACTGTATTGTGTCTACAATAGTAATATGGCGCACATAACTGCATTGTTGCTGAAAGCGCCATGATTCAATCTAAGCCCCAACCAACCAACCACGTTTATTCTCTTTTCTCATAAAGATAGTCTCATCTTCTTTTCCTAATCTTCTTGGTTGAGGTATTCACCACCACAAATGGAGTCCTACTCTACGATTGACGCTTTAATTACCAAATGAACTATAAATGGAAATTTATTATAGTCCATTTCTCCACTTCCGTGCAGTGAGGTCATACCTTGATAAAGCTTTTATCACGCTTCAAAATAGATAGGCGTCTTTTAGTGCCGTCGTAAAAAAACGCTGTCGCTTTTTTTAAAAACCAGCGCGGTCGGTTTTCGGTGCGACCATCAAATCTCGGACTAACGTCCACTGAACGGAGTAGGGAAATGGATTAGCACAAATACATTTCAAAGAATTTCGCTCCATTTCTATTGCGTATTTGTTTCACAACTATCATTCCATTGTTTAATAATATGCAGAACGACTTAATATTCACAATTATCGTATGATGCTGGCTCTTTATTCTCTTTACACAATTGGAGTTAATATAGGCCTTCCTTCATTTCCAAATTGTTATTCACAAGTTTTTCTTTAGGCATTATCATCGAATGAAATGGTCCTTAACAAAAATAACTATAATAATCAAATGCTTCTAAATCAATTAGTTCACATTAGTTCTCTTAATTTATTTTCTTTGTTTAATTTTTAAGAAATTGTCATTTATGTTAATGGTTTCTTCTTCATTTTTAAATTCCCCTTATCTCTTTCCAATCACCATTTTCCCAGCCATTATGGAAGGTTTTAAGATAAAAATCCAGGGAGGTGTGTTTAATAGGCAACACATATCCAAATCTGGCTTGGCTTTTTATCTCAAGTGATTTTATTTTATTTGAAAAAGAGTAAAAAAATAACATTTATTTAACAGAGGAAAATTTTATCTAACAATATCTAACGGACACAAACCTTATTTCATATTACACCTGGGGGGAGTTTTAATCGTCATATTCCTGAATAATAATATTCACAACTATTTCCCCCTTTGTTTCTTCCTGTTGTTTAGACAATCATTCCATTGTAGTATACGGTTTCAGAATTAACCCGCAGACGGTTCGCCATGCTCTTCGACGGTTCCAGCCTGCAGCAAAGGAACCGCATTTTGCATTCACAACATCTATAGTATTTAGGTTGTTTAAAGGCAAAATCAAAATCTTATATGTTAAATAACGGATAAAATCAAAACATAGCGGAATTCCACTAATAGGATTGTTTTTAACATTCACAAATGTCATCTGGTCAGAGGCGCAACTTGGCTGTTTTAGTTTGAGAGTAGGTTTTGAGTAGAGAAGTATACATTCTAAAAACTGGCCAAGGCAAACAATACTAAAAATTGGCCACATCGGGGGGGGGTGGAGGGAGACATGCATGGTTAATTCAAATTAAATCACATGAAACCTTGTTTGTATCCATTTTTTGTACCATGTTTTATCCTTTGCTTCACTATCCCGAAAACAAATGTATGTAATCATCCATGGGAGGGCTGTTATGCCACTTTGTCCTCCATTTTCCAGCCCTTTACACACACTGTCTAGTCTGACGTATGGAGTGATAATGAGTCGTATGTTTTTTGTTGCACATTGATTGCTTAAGTCATCTTATTACTGATAAGCTGTTAATTTTAACCATGTCATAAATTTTTATTTTCATATTTATTTATTAGTCCACAACATTATTTATATACAGGTCGGACAATAGAACATGATCAATATTAGAATAATTAAAGTACAAATATTACATATTTGTATCTGTACATAAATAAAGTTGGAACTGGACTGGGCACTGCAAAACGCAGAGCGTGTAACGCAATGCCCTCATTCAGTGGAAAACAAATGGCAAGGTATGGATTTAACATAAGGCTGCATAACAAAGTAAATTATGAGAAATGGTCTGTAGAGCCATTATATCAAGAACATGAAAATAAACTTCATGGGTAGAATCGATACAGGCATCTTAAAGCATATAAAGGTACAATAGTGGACACACAAGGTAGACAGACAACATACAGACTAGGGACAAGGAGGGGAGAATGACAGCAATCATAAAGGGAAACAGGACAGCGGTACAGAATACATACACAAGAAGATCACAAAACTCAATCTACATGGTATGAAATGAGAAGAACCGTTTGAAATGTTGTTTGTAAATGATGAGAGTGAGGGTCTATTTTTTTAAGTGACTCTAAGCCGTTCAAAAATAGTGCGCCTTGGGTTTTAAATTGTATTTCTCTTCTAGTTTTGTTTTGTGGTAGCGAAATATGAAGGTCCCGAAGCATAACGATGTTGTATGAAGTGGGTCTGATCTTTCTTTTGAAGAAACTGCGTTAAGTAGGAGAGCCTGAGGAAGTAAATTTGATGGAATTTAGACATGAAAGTACCAAGTTGGAAAAGATAAATATCGAAAAGTTTTAACATGTATTGCGTGGAAAAGGGGTCTTGTGTGCAACCATAAGGAATTAGTACAAGTGCGAATTGCCCTTTTTTGTAAAAGGATAGAGTGTTGAAGATGTGTATTATTTTTTGTCCTGCCCGACAATTGCCACAAATAATTGGATAAGGGAGAATAAAAGGATTGTATAGGGTACGAAGAGAATAAGGTAATATAAGGACGGACTTGCGGATGATGCCATATATTTTCGACATCATTTTTGTATATGGGCAGTGGTGAGTGCCAAGAAAGGTTTTATCAATAGTCCGCCAGAACTTATGGTGTTTACCTCACTGATGTTTGTTATTGTCGATTTGGTATTTTTAGATTAGTATCTGGTCTTTGTACTATTTTTGTTTTTTGAAGATCATGAAATTTTTTAGCTATATTTGACAAGCTTTTTATGTGTGAACCAATTGGAAGATAATGAAAGTTCGTTTATTAACCGGGGTTCGAGTATATCGAGTTCTTCTGTGAAAAAAGAATGTTAGTGTCATCCGCAAATGATATATAGTGAGGAAGGGCTGGAACAAGAGGACGATCCTTGAAGTACGTAAGAAGAGAAGCGGACCTAATATGGATCCTTGCGGTACACCACAGCTGACTTTTAGAGGTCGAGAGAGGATTTACCATTATATGTAACAAAATTGTTTTCTATCAGATAAATAATTGGATATCTCTTCCAAACATTGCAAGACCCCCTTACACTAATGGCTTAACTGATTTCCAAGGATGGAGTGGTTTTAATTTATCCCAAAGCCTTGCTTAAATCAAAAAGATACCAATTTGAATGGAAGTTTTTATCCAAGTCCGCTGATACTTTGGTGTAGAAGCATTTATTCCATATCGGTGGTTTTTCTCTTGGGGCGAACTCCAAACTGGTGGCACAAAGAATGTTATGCTTGGAAAATAAAGATTAAATTCTGGTTATACATAATCCTTTCCAAGACCTTCGAAAGAGTTTGGCAGTATAGAACTAGGCATAGCTTGTTTAAATAAGTGGGAGTCACCGGCTTTGAATACAGAAGGACCTAGCGATTTTGGAGCTTTGAAGGGAACAACAACCAGTTATGATAAGAAGCGATTGACATATGTTACAAGAATTGATTTATTTTCAGGTAGTCACAGCCTAAGGATATTAGAAGCTGATATCATCCTGAACCTGAGGTTGTTCTTGTTTCTAATTTCCTTACAGAGTTTATCAATCTCATCTGATGAAGTTGGGTTAAGAAAAATACTACTTATGTGCTAAATAGGGCTTAAAGGGGTGGGAAAAATTGGATCAGGTGGTGTTTTTATTGGCAAGAGAAGATCCAATATGTGAAGAATTCATTAAGTGGGGCACTAGCAGCAGGGTCATTTTTACCTTTCTAACCATCTTTGTCACGGAAAAGTTTTTGTCCGGAAGTTTATGCTGTTTTATTCGCTGCCAAGAAGGTTGTTTTAGGGTTCCCCACATTTTTTTCATATTATGTTTGTGAGATTCAATTTCATAGGAAATGTGTGACTTTTTTGAGGACCGGAGTAACTTTTTAAGGTATTTCTCTATTAGTTGTAAGTTATCCGATTAGCCTCGTTTGGTTGTTTAAAGCGTTTATAATATATTTATCTTTAGTTTGTATTGATTTAATTAGACCTTTGTGATCCATGCCTTATTTGTATTAACGTTAGATAATCTATTCTTACACTTGGGCATGGATATTGAGGAGAACTGGTGAATTTTATCAATAAATTTGTTGTAAGCATTCGGGATCGTCCATCATGTTGTAACGAAATCCCAATTAAACTATGAGAGGCATCCTTAGAGCCTTTTATATATCTTTTTTATTTGCCTAGGCGTTTTTCGATAGATTGAGGATGAGATTTGGTTTGATTGTAGTGTATACGGAGGGTGAACGAAAATATCGGAAAGTGATCTGAAAGATTCTAATGATACACCAGATTTGATCACCTTAAGAATCATACAGACAATGTTGTCAAGTAATGCATTTTTTTCCTAGTCGGCCTATCAATGCAAGGGAAGAAATTGTTTGAATAAACAAGTTGATGAAGTTGTTGACTGTAGGCCTACTATCACAATTTCAGAGGTCAAATTAAAGTTGGCCATGATGTAGCATTGCTTTTTCTCATTGATACCGTAATCATGTTTTTTTCAATTGAATAAAGTTATCAAAAACAACATATTCGGCTTATAAATATAACCCGATGATGGTTTTGTATGGATGATAGTCTCAATAAATATCGAGTCAAGGGTCAGACATCACATAAATTTGAGATCCAGTTCTGAAATTATAATTAATATTTGTATTTATAAAATGAATGAAGCTCCTCCACCTTTCCTGTCGGACCGTATACAATTTTCTGCGTTGTAACCTGGCAGTCAAAAGATTGGCTTCGGAACTATCATTAAACCAAGATTCAGTAAAACCATAAATATCAAAGCGACGGTTGAGTGCGTAGAAATAGTCAGTAATTGAACTACCATTCTTATTAAATTTAGACTACGGCTAATAATATTGAATTAATGATACAAACCCGGATTTGTCCAAATTGGATGAATTAAACTGGCATGTGTCAAATAGGAACAATCATAATAAGAACAGTTGGGGTCATATTTCATGCAGTGCACTGCCTGAGGAGTTAGAGTTTAAAGGGCTTCAAACGTGAATGGTATAAACCGATATTGGGACACATTTAGGTCGGACATACCTCAGAACAGCCTAGACAACGTCGAGCACAACCAAACTAAACTGTTTAATTATATTTTAGCTATAATGAATGGGAGAATGCTTAAGAAAAAAGTACGCTATTGCAGGGAATCTAACGATAAAATAGAACAACCTTTTAAAAAAGATGATTCACAGCAATTAAAAAAAATAACGATGACTAAATAATGAATGCTATAAACTAATCATAAATTAATCCACACGGATGCTGATGACCAAGCATAGGAAAAAAATACTTGATAATAAAAGTCCATGATGAGTGGCTGTCATAGATGTATAAAAACCATAGAAGCGTGAACACATAGGTGGTAGCGAAATCTAGGTCAATGGTGGACAATGTTGTTAACGTGATTATTCCAGCACACCCCCCCCCCCCCCCCCCCCCCCCCCCCCCCCCCTCATACTAACTTTCATATAGCAATATCAAGGTTAATTAAACATCATAGGGATTAACGGATAGTGAGTCCAAGTTAACCTCAGTCAAGGTAAAGGCCAATAGTAAGGAACTACATTATAGCAGCTTGCTACGAAATACATGAGCATGCCAACAATTGTCCTAATTGCAGGCTGATACAGGTACGCAGAGAACATAAAACACAATTTTATAGGGAAGATGTACGCATTAAATGATTGAGGAAACTATAGTACTTAATAGAAAAAAATACCAATCTATAAATATAACAGTACAGTGTATAAATTATATGAAATACCGAATGAAAAAGAGTTAAATGATTGAAATACAAGCAATGCTATCTTCCGTAGATAAGAAATTTCATGTTGAGAAATATACATATGTAGAGATATACAATAGTTGTATCTGAAAAAAAAATATAAGACAGTTTAGTGATAAATATGCCATATATGTAAATTTTATACACGTAGGCCTACTTAACCGTGAATGAACCCGGGGGGGGGGCCGGGGGGATACCCAATGCTTATGAAACTAAATACTGTCCCATACCAAAAAACAACCCTGCTTACAGGGGGGAGTATATGAAAACATTGGAGTAGATACATAATTTTTCTTAAAAAACTTAATATTTGCCAATTAAAATGAAACAATATAATATCAAACAAAAAACAGGACTACTACAAGAGGGTCTATCAAAAATTGAAGTGAAAATAAGATACCAAATTACTGCTTGTGTATGTGGTTGTGTGTTTTTTTTGGGGGGTTGTTAAATATCAAGAAGTATGAAACTTCATCAATCAATATTAAGTCACAGCAACACAAAATATGTAAATGAGTAAAATTGTTCTAAAGTGCTTTGCACAATTAACTTAAACTTAAAGCAATGATAAGCACATTTTAAGAGCGACTTTCAATTTTCAAAGGACATCGGCCGGATAAGGAATGAAGGCGCCCTCTATAGTGTCATGAGAACGGATGAACAAAGCGACAATGCTAAAAGTGTACCTTTGCTGATTTCCATAAAACATCATACTTTACATAAATTCCCAAAAAAGTTGGTTTATGAAATTATATTACAGTGCTCCACTGGGTAGTTGGAAGTTCCACATTTGAAAAACCCTTCCCCCCAAGAACCCACAATGCCGCTTGCAAGCACGTGTGGGAATTATTTAGAACATATATATTGAGTGGCATTATGGGTCTTGGGGGGAAAGGGACCCATTGGCATTTTTGTTTTCGGGGGGGGGGGGCGGAACACTAAATGATTGCCAAAAAAACAACAACAACAACTATTACATACAAACCATACCAATCACTATGCGATAAGCCATGCTAATCTACGAGGGGCCTTAGTTTCATTGCCTTGGATCGAGTATAACATATTAACAACAGGCTCACGTCCTGGGTATTATAAATCATACAAGGATGTTTTGTTCAATACCATGTGGAATGAAGTTATTGAACTGCGCTATGGGAATTGTGATTTTCTTAGCTCATAATTAACTTGTTTCATAGATATACTACGCGCGGTCATTGGCCATGTGTTGATATTCCAGGGTTCCTGGTGTGAGACTTTGGCCATGGGATCCAATACGGAAAAATTGTTTCAGTTTGATTACTACTTGCGCACAAGTAGCACCATTTTTCCACTAATAATTATAGACATTTTATATTACCATGTTAATTGGTTACTGAGCAATTTGTAAAGGTGCCATTTTCATGAAAATGAATAAATGCATCTCATTTCAATATCAGTGATCAAGGACTCACTATGGCTACAATTGCAGCTCAGCAAATAATGGCATCATTGACAAGTAAATCCACTGCTATTCAAAGGACAAGTACTTCAGATTCCCCTTTGTTTTACTGTCCACGCAGTTGAATAGATGGCAGGCCGTTATAGACTGGTATCCCAAGAGGTTCTATATAGATCGGAGGTCACAACGTTACGTATCTTTAGAATTCCTCGTCTCGCAGGGTTTTGCGATCACAAAGAAACATAGAGTACCAACAAAGAGCATGGCTCTCCGCTTCTTCCACATACGGTGGGTGTCGCTTTGCATATACACAAATCGTAGTGATCCAATTGATGTATGTGTTAGATGGCCAGGTGTAATAACAGTGTACCTGATCATTGTGCTCAGCATACTCTTTTTTCTCATAAATGAAATGCCGCGCTAGGTGAAAAGATGTATTATTGAGGCGTTTTATTTAAATCAAGACACTGACGTGTCATTTCATTCGCTGTTTGGCCATGGGTAGGAAAAATTTAACACCCAATAGCACCCAACATCAACAACTGATATTTTGGGCGGATTGTTTGTATCGAATGACTTATGTGGTATACAAGCACCCACACTAATAATTATTCCGTGCAATAGTTCAAAATGTTCAGCGCCAGAAACGGACGACGGTTTGAATGGGCTTCACCCACTTGGGTTTTATCCCTGCCCCATTTTGGGTAGACGTTTCACATAGAAGTCTCAGTACGCAAATGAGGTAATGATGATTCCGTCATGCACTGTCTGATGTTGTGCAGTAGCGCAGACGGAATCAATAGCAACTCCTTTGTAATCCCATGGGACTTCAATATGAAACTTCTACCCGTTCGGATTGAGCTGGCCTCGTCGCGATAAAAATAACTTTGAGTTCTACTGTGAGTTCCATATTGTACTGTATATTTCATATTTTAATTAAAAAGAAACTATGTGAACAAAACTCACGTTGGATATGATGCTTGGTAAGCTGTGACCTAAACATGTGTGTGCAGAAGCAAGATCCATAACTTATTGCGGGACCGTCATTTCTATTAAGTTACCACCAGATATTTAGAAAATACAAAAGAAGGGGGTCTAGCGACCTGTGCTAACAGCACGGTAAATTGAAAAGACTGGAGTTACTCTAAGTTAAGTTTTGTTCTGCACAAAGATGTTCGGTCAAGGTCTGGCAAAACAACTTTCTTTCATGAATTTTTGTAACTTTGTTTCCTTTTCAGGAAAAATGATGAAAAATATAATGGTCGAAGTTATTGAACGCACAGTAGTAGCCTAAGATTTATTTATTGTGAAAGAGGACTGATATCTTGCGCTTTGCGTCATGAAAAAAATAGCTCAAATCTGAATCTCGTGATGAGCACCTGAAATCCTTTTTATCGGGAAGTACAGAGCCATTGGTATTAACCCTACAGTTGAACAGTAATTTGTAGTGCTTTATCTCTGGCCATACCGAGCGGATTACTGGATTCAACAGTGCTATATATTTGTCAGTCAATGCTGCCATGATGTACATCTACTGGTCACTGATATTTAGGAACAGAAATGTGATGACATTTTTAATTTCATTTTAAATCAAATATGCAATCTTTTGCACTTGGACATATCCAGAGGTATAATTAGACAATATAAAATGAGCAGAATGCAGTGCTTCGCGATATGCGTAACCAATGTCCTGATATGCAAGAATCTTTCTCTCTTTGATCCCATGAGAAAGGTAAATATAATCCAAATCGGTAGCAGCATAAGCTAATCGGTATTAGGGTATTGTTATAAAAGGGCTGCCTCATGTAGCCGCTTGTAGTTATGAAGGACAAAAGTTCTATCTATAGGCGTCACTTACAACTCCATAACAAAGGGCAGCATATGCACTTTTCCTGTTTCTTCATAATGTATAATGGTCCATTGAAATGGGGCATGCTCTAACTTTGCTTTTTCCATAGGGCATGCCCTAAGTTTCTCAGACGTTTCTCATTTTTTCTTGATACCAGTGTATTTTTGGGATAAAAAACACCCTGCGTACATGATTAAGTAGTTCGAAACACCAAATCAAAATTGATAGTGAAATATAAACTTGATGATTAATAGAAGGGCATCCTTCCTCTCCTTTACGGCCGATGTTCCTTTTTGATATTAAGCACAGTATGTTGTAATTGTCTATAAACATACCTGTGAACGAATGCCCCACATTGACCATGCCTGTCATAATGAAGGGATTTTGTAATTAGAAATAGGGGCTTCCCGAGTCTAATTCAACTAAAACGTGAAAGTTTCTGTCTTTGCATATGGAATAGCACACTCTCACGAAAATGATCCTCACTTACTTGCGAATCAACGGAATAGCTTGATAGATTAACTTTGCACGTACTGGGCACGACACGGCCGTTGATTTGGGCATGTTGTGATTTCCAAACGGTTATTTTATGTAATTCTCATACGTGCATTTTTTACGACGGCCTTCCATATATAAGTGTGTGTTTTTGACATCTCAAATTAATAAATTAGTGTAGCTTAGATGGATAATTTTATGTTTATATTTACATATTATGAGTATTATAAAATAAATCATTGAATTTACGATTATTAGGATTAATCTTTTCGAGTCACAATTACTAACACACTTTGTCTGTTTTCATTTTCTAAAATCACCACGGAACAACACTGTACGCAGGAGTTTATATGGGGGGGGGGGGGGGTTGGCCGCGTGCGGGACTTCGAAAAAGTTGATCTTCTGGTAAGTGAACTAACACCTAATGGCACTCTTTAAAAATCCTCATCACCAAAAAGTTGATTTTCTTGTCACATTCTCTATATTTTGGACCCTTTTTTATTGATTTTAAAAAAGAGTGTATTTTTGTCCGTTTTGTTGGAATTCTGGAGAGGGTGCGACCTCCCCCCATCGCACGCCCTAAATTGTGACCTTTTATCAAACTAGTCAGTCCAAAAGTGGATCTTTTGCCCGTTTGGTGTGCCTTTGGAATGGCACCGCACTCTTTCACCACTTTCGTTCCTGCCACAGAATCCCTATAAATTACCCCCTCTTGTAGGCAATGTCATCATCCAATGCAGGGTTGCCAAATCCGCGATTGGTAGCCCAATTGGGCGCTGGAAAGGCTTTACCGCGACGCCCCATTTTTTTACCGCGATTTCTTGGTCAAATTTTAATACAGTTTTCTATGGGACTTGCGGTGTGCCCGCGACTTTTAGTCGATTTGGCGACTCTCCGACCTCTTTACCGTGCGATTTGGGCAAATTATTATCTCACTGTTGACTTGTTCGCGTTACAATCAATCCTCGGTCGTCATTCTTGCCAAATATTTCCGCCACTTTGCCTCTAAAATTGTCATTCGTCAGGGTAATCTCACCTTAGATGGGCTCCCCATCATTCACCTCCAAGCCAAAATCGTGATTGAGCACCGTAAGTATGTATTGTTTTATGGTGAAAAACAAACGAATAATGGATTAACACTTAATTGATCAGGAGGAGGGGGGTTCCTATTGGACCCCCACCATTTGTTTTCGTGCTGATCGCTTTACGCGTGGGATTTTTCGGTTTTTTTTTTGTTATTGTTTGACTTTAGCACTTTCGCGGACTTGGGATTCCTTATACCTATAACGGAAAAATAAATTTGGCCACAAACAATGAAGTAGGAGAAAACCGTCCCAACTGTTACTAAATACAATGTAAACTCTGGCAGGGATGTCAACACCTTGATTTTTCCGTGACGGAATGTCTTTAACTCTGGCTGTTTTTTCCAGATGTAAACTCCAATGTTTTCATTGCTTTTCATGGTTCATTTGCCAATATCCAATGAAAGCTGTAGGAGAGTGCACTTCGCGTATTAATCATTAGCTCCTACAATTTATTAACCACAGAAATGAGGACCTATATAAATCAGATCACGTCGCCCCTCTAAAATTTGATTCAGGACCCTTGGCCTTTGGCCAAAGTCGCTCTCTAACACATTAGACTCCACTCCCTTCCCTTCAAAGCCTCTAAAAATGTATCCAAGGAAAAGGACCCTAGCTTAAGGTCCCCGTCTCTAATAGCTTCTGTGTAGGAGCCGTGTTTAATAGCATGCTTTAAGACCGTCATTCATAGACGTCAGCCACCAGACATGGTTGGTGGACAAGATGCTACATTCCAGGACTACAATTACATTAAGCTGTCAATCGATCCTGTTTAGCGATTGCACAGGGTCATTGACAGGGGTGAAGGTATTGTAGTCCCTTGAAGGTTCCTATCTTGTCCCCAACATGGCTGCTATTGAATCCGGTCCTATTGTTTAACGTTGTTATAATCGCCGTAGATTGAGGGCACGGCGTCTGGTATACGGGTCTAAGTTGCACAGAACACCCATTTAGAGCACAAGGAACATTCACTTACAACAACAGAAAATATGGACATTCACTTACAATTTCAGTGTCTGTTTTCAAAATGAATTCCCATTTTTAACATGTAATTTGTTTCCTTTCTGTTCTCCACCGTTAACGAAAACATATTTGTCACTGGTCAATCTCATTTTACTGCAAATAAAAATAAGTGAAGATGTTTAGTGAAGCGCAATCAGAGCGGCCGCCAGGGTAAATCATAGGAGGGGCGAAAATTAACACGATAAACTCATATAGGTTTAAAAGTAACCTATTTTTTAAAAATAATTTATTGCTTCAAACTCCTGTTTTTCCTGATGTTGAAACTCCAAGGAGGGCGGTCGCGATCCGAATCCCATGGCGTCACCCTGATACAGATAATACAAAAATTAACTCGGCAGGTCTGCAATCAATGTTGTCAAGTGTTTTCGACTATTGCGGATTTAATTCGAAAAATTATATTTGAGCCAAGTACTTGTCTTCCTTGTTCGTAAAAAAGTCATGCAAGCAATGGACAGCGATTGAAGATACACAACACGCAAAAGTGAAACAGCAAAAGTGGCATCTTTTGGATACGGTGATGTAAAATATTTTCAACGCTACCATCGCATGCGGCCTGGTTAATAATCGTCACACATTCGTCCACCGCAAAATACCTCTTTGCATACACAACAGAGCGGCATCTCTTTGGTACAGCACATACCCATTGTTAATTCTTAAAAGTGTCACTTTTGCTGAAGCACTTCTTGTTTTTCGGGCCTTCTTTCTCCGTCATTTCGAGGGTGATTTCGACGAACAAGGTATCATATAAAAAGTTTTAAATAATCAAGCATGGGTTCCACAGGATTACCCAGGATGTATCCGGGAATCGGAAAAATAATACCCATAAAATCTATACTTTTGTAATTTGAATCCTCTTCACCAAAAAGTGGACACTTTGGTAAAATTTTCTCTAAATTTTGGACTCTTTTTATCAAAAATAGCAAAAGTGGAGTTTTTGCCCCTTTGTGGAATTCGGGGGCATGCGCCCCCAACCCGCCTACGAACCTGGGAAAGGTTGCAATGCTGCCAGAAAGGTATGCGCGCGGTGTTTCTGACTTTTCGATTGATTTAAATAACATACCTCATCGCGTTTTTTATGAATAAGGTTTTCTCGTTAAAGCTAGTTCGGGATGATATGGTACATGTTCATGTGCCGATGATTTGGAGGAACGGCAATTCGTCATCACACTTTTTGCATCAGAACATAGCTGCATGTCCCATGAACCAACTTATTACAATCAAATGTCTGGTAATGGGATCTCCGGAGAGTAACTTTCCCTGGAATATGAAGTGTTATGAACATAAGAGACAATGTGAACCATATTCACAAAGAGGTATGGTTTGGGCAGGGACTACAACTATAACAGTAAACCAAATGGGCCAATCACTGCTCAGACTAAAAGAAGGCAATGTTTATTCTGCTACGTCGCCATGGTGGAAAGCAAATGCTTATGTACACTACATTTGGGAAACCTGAATCCATTGTGGCTATCTCTCCAACACACTTTCTGGACTACTGTTCCAAGTATGGCCGCTGTTATGTGACTCAGAGACTCTGCAAACTGCATGTTTCCATGCATCATAGATCAACAACATCAAACCACCGGACTTCTTGGTGTAGAGAGGGAAGTTTTAAGTCACCATTTTTTTTCTGGTCTTTTTGTTCATTCGCTAAAATTATTTGTATTGCTCTGAATAGAGTCCATAAGATTTAGAGAGGTCTAGGAGTATCAATCCAACATATATAATTAATATGCTATGCCCTGGGCCCTTGTACACTAGCACGTGCTCGATCTTTCAGTGACAACTAGCTTGTGTTCCAGCCACCTTTTCCGTGGTATTGGGTATTGACGAACAAATTGACATGATGTTGCTGGATTCTTCTTCTAAGGGAGAGTCAGTGCTTTAGTATTAATTGCTCAACGGTCATTTTTCGGTGGCAGTTGAACCCTGCTTCATCACCTCTTTTGATTGAGCAAAACAGATCTACCTGCTAACTTGCGTAAATGGTTGCAACAAGAGATTTCACTAACAGGTGTCTCTAAAAGGGTTGTTGGTACAAAAATGTGAAATTTCTAATACGAAATTCATATTGAAATTCAAAATTAATCTTATGTTTATTTTTGAAATGTGAGCTAGTAAAAATCAACTTTTGTTGTCACTTTTAAGAATTTCTGTAGCCACACAAACGGTAATAAATCTATTGAGTGTCTAAACTATACACCGATCGCCGGCACGACCAACGATGAGGGCGCAGATTATCGCCATTGCCTGCCAGGGCGGTGGCGGCCAAGCCTAATCAGTATAGCAACTCACCAAAAAGTCAAAGAAATTAAGCAACTACGGAGTGTTAAACCACAAACATTTGGGTGCTTGATGTGGGTCGGTATGGGCGGTCCATGACCCACATACACCTCGTCCTCGTCGTTATTCATGACAAAAACAAAATCAGAAATAACCCTCCAGTGGAGTGGATTCTTCAACTCCAACGGTTTGAAAATAAGAAAATTATCCCTTGACAACATATTAAAAAATTTTCGTTCAGATTTCGCATTTTTACGTGTTAAACCAATGGCGACGTCTGACATTTGGATTATTGCGCCGACCTCCACGTTGCTGCGGTTGTCCCGCTTCAATTACACCGCAAGATCGCCATTACTTGTAATGTTGCCATGACCAAAACTCATTGCATATTTTCCGGGTTGAAACAAAAATGGAAACTCCCAAGAGAAGGGGGCATTCTGGCAGGACGTGTGCTGTTAAGTCCTGTCACGATAACAGAAGGAAACTTCAGAATGGAAGAAATCAACGTGCGAAAAACATAACCCCTTCACCAAGAAGAAGCCCATGTCCCTACACCATTCGCACCGCATCGCTTTCCTGGTCGCAACAAGACGTGGAAATTAGACGTAAAAAGGATTGCAATCTGAATCTAAAAAGTCACTTGATTCTAAGCTCATAGTTGTGGTACGATGCACGAATGCAGCTATACAGTCGCTTAGATATCGATCTACCCATCGTCAGTATGTACTGCAGAACATTAGCATCATAGAGGGCTGTCTCAATCCATACTTGTCAACCATTCGGGAATCCCACAGCAAAAACAATGCAGTGCATTACAGTTAAACGTGAGGGAGTTTTCCAGTTTGGATCGGTTATATTTTTTTATTTTTGCAAGGCATCTCACATTTTGTAAGACAAAGATATCCCATGCAATTTTTATGATACAATGTGGACTACCAAATTATGGAAATAAAAGTGATATGTTTCACCAAAAAACTAAATGGACATTTTGTTGAACTCGCGGTCAAAATCCGAGTATCGACTCGCCATGAAGGGATGACGGTCGTCTCATCTTCTCTGGTCAAGCCCAGTTTGAAGCCAAACAATAAAGATACAATAATGTCATGATTAAAGAATTTAACCATTAAAACAAATATATTGAAAGGGAAATGAAAAAGAGTATCATTTTTCACTATTTAATATTCTTTGCTGAAAAGATCCCAAGTAAGGTAAATTGATGTCTTGTCAATTTCCTTACCAAAATTAAATAAACTTAAATTTCTTGCTTTGATTAAAAAGTAGAGTAAAGGGCCATGACGTACATCGTCAATCCAATAATCGAATCAAGTGATGATAATATAACTTTTATGCAATTAATAAGGAAATAAGTAGTGAAATTCATCAAAATATTGTTGTGTAGTTCGCTATTTTTAGTGCGCTGCAGTAGCAAGGATGATTTAAATGACCCGCGGGGACACCCGCAAACAATGCGCTGTCGATAGGAGGGGCAAACACATGAATCGGCCG
>JAMKCH010052694.1:0-21540 GCA_023653785.1 Ophioderma brevispina
TTTGTATTTTTTTTCCAGCTCTGCCGTTGTTAAGTACAATCTGGAATCCTAATCTAATGACAAACTCGTTTATTTTATAAAAATACGCATTTTTTAGCATTTCGTTCGCAGGATAGTTCCTAGACAACTACCAATATAACTGTGACAAAATATCAAACTTTGAAATTGGGCGATCTTCAAAAATGGGCTGTATTGCTTTAAAGGGGACACAATGGCTGAAAAATATTCGGACATAATGCAATGGCCATTACTGAAATCACGTTCACAAATTTGAAACATTTGGTTTTTCGGATGTTACATTCGTACAACAGCACAAAAACAGCAAGGTGTGTCAGTGGCAGTTAGTGGCAATTCCTGTCACAGACATCAAGGGTGTTGACATCCTTGCTAGAATTTAAAGTGTATCTGGCATGTTTTGACATAATTCAAAAGCATTCGGACAGGGATGTCAGACATTGCATGCAGGCTTTTAGTAAGATATGATCTGACAAGTAAAAGGTGGATTAACCGGGATAGGACATATACAATAGTAATGTTGGGAGATGGTGACTGATGTTGGTCAAGTGATAAATGCTGGCAGTAAGTCAGCATCCCTTGCTGAGAAGTGAAGCTTAGAAGGAAAAGATATTTATTAGTTACTTTTCCCTTTTTTAACAAATGTAAACACCTAAATGTTTTTCAAATTGTGAGAGATGTTCAGTATAAGGGTCCATTCATTTTGTCTGAATATTTGTTTCATGTCATTGTGTCATTTTAAGCATTCTTAAGCCTTTCTGTTACTATTAGAGAGGAACCTTCCACCATTGTCTGTTGAACGGATCCTGAAAACATACTTATTTTCTGATGTTTAGTAATTTCGTGGTAACTTTGGATTTGTTAGTTTTCCCTACTGTTTATAGTTAATTTTGTATTTTAAGTAGTTTTAAAGCGTGTGTTCTCTGTAGAGACCCATATAAATGCATTTTATATTATATTATTATTCTACCATGTATTTATTAAATTGCAGGTGATCCGATTCCGCCATTAAAAGAGGGCGTTTTTACATCCTTTACGATGAAATTTTGCCCTTTTGCTGAGCGATTAGACTAATCCTGACAGCCAAGAGTAGACCGTATGTATTCGTAATAATTTGTTTAGTGAGTTTTACTGGTACAGAGCACCCCAAAAATGTGAAACCTGGGGCAGATTATGTCTTTCAAAGATAAAATTACGTATGGGTGTCTTGTTTGGTATACCTTTAACACTTGGGGGTCACATGGACCCAAAAATGTTTTCTAGATGGGAAAATGACGTGCGTTTTGCAACACGCCGAAAAAACAGGTTGCCTAAAAACTGCAAGTTTCGTGTTAAAATATATTAATTGGGTCTTTTTGGAATAGAAAGCAACAATATAATTGTCTATAAATTGTTGATAATTTGCATCAAAATTGCAGCCGATTTACAACAATATCAACATTAAATTGCTGATTTGTTGTTGTTTATCATCCCCTCACATGTGAGTATTAAGTTTTGTTTTTTTTTTTTTTTTTTTTTTTTGTTTGTGCAAAATATCCTTCGGGTATTATGGTTTGGGGGGGGGGACCCCCAACCCAGTGCAGGGAATTTCAATGATGGTATGTTTTCAACGCACTGTCTTAAAACATAGGGCATCCATCTTTGTTCTCACCCTGTATCTCGGTTGCCTGATGAGCATAAGAAAATGATCATTTTAACGTACGAAACAAAAAAGCTATTTTGTTAGCGATACCAAACATTACGTAATGATTAGAAACCAGAGTTTTGTGTCGCAGATGAATCCACAAGGAAAGCTTGCCAATCATCGAGAAAGACGGCAAAGTCCTCTATGAGTCGGAGATCATCTGTAACCTCCTGGAAGAATGGTACCCGGATGTTCCTCTGTATCCAAAAGATCCATTTCTGAAAGCCAAGGACCAGCTTGTTGTTTCCCTATTTTTCAGCAAGAAAAAAAAAAAAAAAATACCGCGAAAGAGAAGAGTTATGCAAGGAAGAGGTGTTTGGTATTGTGCATGAGGTTGAAGTTGGTTGTCAATAAGTTCGCAACTACACCTCAAGCTAAGGTTCATCCCGAAAAAAGTACATAATCATGTAGGCTTTGCTGGTATTTGCTGGTATTCTACACAAGCCACACTCTGAAGAAAACTGGCACATTTTCTTGAGAATGAATAAAATGTCAATTCAATTTCATTTTCCCATTATCAGTGACCAATGAATACACTAGACTTCGGCAAACAACGGAGCTAAAGATACTCAACTATCGGCTCGGTATGCTGTGGAGAAAACACTTCAGATTCATTTGCACCTGGGAGTGCAGGGCCATTTTAATTATTGTTTGGCAGTTGAAAAGATTTCAGATATGAACAGATTTCAGGTGTTATCACCTCTCTAATTAGACTGAGTATTTTTTTTCATGACGTAAACACAAAATAATACTTATCCTCATTCACAAATAAGTAAATCGTGAGCTTCTATACTGCGTGTTCAATTAACTTTGGCCGTATTTTTCATCATTTATTCGAAAAGGAAGAAAGACGAACAAAAACTTCTATCAGTATTTTGAGGTGGTGATGAAACTTGCAAAAAGGAAGAGGCTGAAAAAAATTGTCAATCTGCTAGACTCGGCCCTTCTAAGGAAAACCCATCTATCTTACAAGGAATAACAAAGGAGATAGATGGTTTTTCCATAGAAGGGCCAGACTGCTCGTTTTATTATTTGAGTACGCCATCACTTCGTTATTGATGATAAATTTATGTACTAAATGTGGCGTGTAGCCTATAATTATGTTGAGGGACAGGTGAGGTGAATGATATATTTAAATTCTTCGAATGGAGGCATGCAAAGGATTCATCGGCAGACGTCTGCAGACGCTAGCCTTTCGAACATGCTTTTTATGCAACGCGTATGTTCATGCATCCGGCACGTGAAGCATGTTCAAAAGACTAGCGTCGGCTAGTCCATCTAGAAGGACCTTCTTTCCCCTGTGTTCGCCCCCCCCCCCGTGACCTAGGCGTCTGTCGATGCAGTATGAACCCACCATTATAAAGAAGGCGAAAGATGCAGAGACGGAAGGATGCACAGAAAATCACAAACAGATAGTGAAAAAGTACGGGGGGTGGTAAGATAGGATATGAAATGACAAAGAATGCTTTAAACAAGAGGAAGAGTGGGAAAGAAAGGAGGGAGATCTTCATTTTAAAATTGTGAAGGTTTTGTTTATTCTGTATTTTTCAGGTAACACCGGAGTATTATAAATTGTAAATGCCAAAAAGAAAGACTCTGTGGACGAGGAGGCACTTACACTTCTATCACAAAGACTAGCTGAACATACGGAGCAACTGAAATCTCGAGGGACTACCTTCTTTTCAGGTACTTAGAGATAAGTTTCAAAAACAGTCTCTCAAAATACACAAGTAACGAGGACAACGATGAAAAAAACGGCGTCTACAAACCCTTTTACTTTCGATGGTGGTTTCATCATGTCACGTGATCAAATTCACCAAATATATCTGCTACAGGAAACACTGAATGCAGAGGGCGTTTTGAACCAATCCCATAATGCAATTCAATATGCCTAGACTGGACTGTACTAGCAGCGATTTGCTAATCCGAAACATCGAAAAAAAATCTCAAAAATTAATATTTTTGTATTTTTGTTACTGGCATGGATATGCAAACATAACCTGCAAGTGGTTGGCTTGAAATCCGTGTATTAAAGACAATGCAGTACTTTTTATCTGATTCTTTAATTTCTATACGTGCGTATCAAAATTCCAACTTGAGATCAAAAAGCCTTTCTTGGTAAATATCCCAGATTTTAAGCGTGATATTGTTTAAACATTATTGGTCTTTGTTTATTCTGTGCTAGTGTAAACCACAATCAGCTGTTTAGTGCAGATTTTGAGGCGTCACCGCTGTATGTCCATTTGCGGGAGACGGTATGACAAATTTCCTCAAATACTTCATTTTTTCACTATTTGGTGGTTTGTTTCTACATTAAAGCAGTTATATGGATTTGTACACACTTATTCGATTCTCTCGCAATATCGCTGCTAATCCCTTTAAAGGCTGACTCAGGGATTTCGAAATATAATTATTTTGAGTAGAAATTAAAAATAGTCATCTAGAACTAATTTAAAGATAGTCAACTAAAATGTTCAATTCCAAAGTAAGAGATGAATCGGATTTTCCGTTTTCATGCAGTAAACATTTCTGCACAGTTTGACAGTGCCATAGGATACCGTGTATAACAAAAGTTCCAGATCCTGAATTTTATAACAAAGTTGTGATTTTCTATATATATAAAAGACTTCGATTTGAGGTTAGTTATTTCACACAGTGATTAGTATATAATTCAAGGTCATTTGCTGTTCCTACTCGCCTATGGATGCACGGAGATGTGGATACTGGCGTGTAAGATGTAGGTTGGTGAATACACCTACTTCAACTTGTGTAGCCAGTCAAGGTTGGGTGGGGCGCTATTGTGCCTATAGGCACTTCAAAGGTACTGCTATAGTATGGCACGCTCCACGTATCAAATCATGGCGAGTTTTCCCGCGCATGTCGAGTTTCACGCGCTGTGAATCGAGTTTTCCTCGCCATATGTCGAGTGTGCAGCGTTATATGTCGAGTTTACAGCGCTATCTGCCCAGTTTGCCCTCTATACATCGAGGTTTGCTCTCTATATGCTGAGTTTGACATAAATCATGTCCAGTTTTCCTCATGTCCAGAAAAAAATCATGCCGAGTTTCAAAATCTCGACATGATTTTTTCTCAACTGAGGAAAACTCGAGATGATTTTTTTCTGGACATGATGAAAACTGGACTGATTTATGTCAAACTCACCATATAGAGAGCAAAAACTCGATGTATAGAGGGCAAACTGGACAATAGCGTGTAACACTCGACCACATAAATAACGCTGCAACACTCGACTATGAGCAAACTCGAGTTTGCTCATGTTGAGAAAAAAATCATGTCGAGTTTGCTCATGTTGAGAAAAAAATCATGTCGAGTTTGCTCATGTTGAGAAAAAAATCATGTCGAGTTTGCTCATGTTGAGAAAAAAATCATGTCCAGTTTTTTAAAACTCTGCATGAGTTTATTCTGGACATGATTTATTCTGGACATGATTTATGAAACTCGGCACATAGAGTTCAAACTGGATAGGCAGCGCTGTAAACTCGACATATAGTGGTATAAACTCGATATACATCGCATGAAACTCGACATGCGAGGGAAAACTCGCCATGATTTGATACGTGGAGCGTGCCATACTATAGTCAATCCGGCTGTGTACCTGACAGGGGGAGGTCAGAAACAGTTCATTAATTGGCTGTGACATTACAGTAGTTATTGATTACTGGTATTCATGACATCAATATAAAAATAGTCAATATTAACCATATTGATGTCAAAACTATTGCACAATTCTTTGGTTCCCCGTTTTGGAAGAGAACTACCCAGCAGTTAAGTAATCTCTTTCCGTGGTTCCTTTAAAGATAATGGGCTAGGATAATGACAATCTACCTCTATTACCCTTATTACAACTTCCGCTAGAGTGATTATTCTCACTTTTTACACTTTATAGGTAATGATGCTCCTGGTATGATAGACTACTTTTGCTGGCCATGGATCGAGCGTATGCTGATCTTTGACGAGACGATAAAGGTTATAGACAACATCCCAGACTTTAAACAATACGTTGATGACATGAAGAAGACGGAGGTTGTTAAGAAGGTTTTAATTCCCGTTGAAACATACCGCGAATTTTTTAAAACCTACAAGACCGGGAATCCCGTTTATGACTTTTAGGTCAAAGTAATCCGTGAATATGAATATTGGAACTTTGAGCATAAGGAAAGGTCACTGCTCTGATGTCCATTGTTACAGATACGGGAAGATCGCAAACACTTTGTTAATGGCGTGCACGAGCAGGACACAAAGTTATGTTAAATCTCGTACTATGCGAGATTAACTACCGAAGCCCGTCGTATATACCAAACTATCAGAAAGTTTGTACTGAGGTTACCAGCGATAATGCGAGAGAATCGAAAAAAATGCGGAAATGCATGTTTTTTAACTTATAAATCAGGTATAAGTGTGTACAATTTCATATAACTGCTTTAATGTAGGAAAAACAACCAAATAGTGAAAAAATGAAGTATATGAGGAAATTTGTCATATCGTCTCCTGCAAATAAACATACAGCGAAGGCGTCTCAAAATCTGCACTAAACAGCTGATCGTGATTTTCACCAGTACAGAATAAACAAAGATCAATAATGTTTGTGTTTGAGGTCAAACTGTATTGATCATGGTACACAATATCACGCTGAAAATCTGTGATATTCACTGGGAAATGCTTTTTTAATCTCAAGACGAAATTACAGAATCAGATAAAAAGTACTGTCTTGTCTTTAATACACGGTTTTCAAGTCAACCACTTGCAGGTTATGTTCGCATATCCATGCCAGTAACAAAAATATTTTTTCGATGTTTCGGATTAGCAAATCGCTGCTAATCCCTTTTAAGCAATGATAACATATTTTTTTAAGTGCGCCCCTAATTTTAAAAAGTTTGACTTTTTGGCACAGTTACATAGGTAATCGGCTTGGAAATTACACCTGTGAATGTTAAAGCTCAACCTTTTCTCTTTGTCACAAAATAATAGTAATTAGAATAATTATTACCGGGAAAACCCCGATTCTAATTCAACGGCCGCAGTAAACGTACCTCCCAATATGAAATAGCGCAAAGTATGTTTTTTCACTCATCGATTAGGTGTTCAGTCGGTTGACGCAAGTCAAGTTGGGGTCATTTTCATAAGATGGAACTATTTCCTTATGGACGGACAGAACATGAACAAAAATATGGCGTTTGCAGCGCCACCGTTGAATTAGAATCGGAGATCAATGACAAATACACAATATTGAGCACTGCCGTTCACATGTATAGTGTACTAGAAAGTTACCAATACAACTGTGCAAAAGTCTCAAAAAACTTGGGAGGCGCTATTCAAAAAGTGCTATGATTGCTTTAATTATATTAAGGTGATTAGCTGTGTTTGTAAAATAGCACGAGTGGAACAGCAAATTGAATTTTCGGCTTATTGTATTTTGCGAAACGAAACGAAACAGAACTCACATTGGATTACACGCTTTATTCCGTTATACACGTTATGCATGCATGACGGAATCAGGCCCGTAGCCAGGGGGGGTTCGAGGGGTTCGATCGAACCCCCTAAAATTTCAAAAAAGAAGACTGTCAAGACACCAAAACAAGAACGAAAAACAAAGAAACAACGACGCACCCCACATATGCTACGAGCAACATCCGCGAATTTAGAACTTTTCCTCTCGTCCTTCTATTACCCCCCCCTCCCATTTGTAAACATTCCTCCTCCCCCACTATGTCGACCCCGCAGTCGCCCTCAGTCGATATAAACTTTCGTCCAATCAGTGGATTAATCATTACAATAAATTACTGATCGGACATCTTCCATTCTCACGTACACGGACGTACAACTGCTGCACACAACGTCCTACGAATTGTCTATGCATTACTAGCTTTCTCACATTAATGCTCTCTACCGGCTCGTATTTGAATTATTCAACCTACTTTATAATAAAAGGATAATACTTTACTTACATGAAATGCAAATAATATTTCCTGACATGGTACTTTTACATTCGTAGAAATCCATTCTTATTCGTGGCTTCAGTTCACTAGAAAACTTACCATTTTCTCCTTTACCACACACTGAAAAATGCTCGTCAAGGGCGGAGCCTCATGCTGTCGCATAAAGGTTATTCATAAAATCTACCTCGCTAGATCGAATTTTTCATTCATTAATTCACATACCTTTCAATTTCACACTCAAAATAATCCCTTTGTTCAGTAGTTTTAATGTTAGGGAGACCTTGAAAAAAAAAAAACACACCGTGAAAAATTGCTAGGCTAGGGACGCGTATGAGTGTAAGCTAATTACGGATGGGCATGCGCGTATAGTGATTACATAACTAATTGGAGACGTAAACGTGTGCTCGTGGCGTGATGATTGGTGGGCTATTACATCTATTTATATTTGTCACCCCGACCGTTTGAAACTTTTTGTAATGTTATGCGAGGTCTCGGGTCTATGATTTCCTACCTGGGTCATAATCAAAATTTTAGGCGTCATCAGTCAAAACTAGTTAATTTGAAAACAATGGTGCACCAAATGCCTCCACTTGGCTTTTCATTTACCCAAAATTTACCAGATTTTCCCAGGGGGCAAATCCCCCTCAGAAACCCCCCGCGATTACGCGCAGCTAGAAATTAAAACTAGTCAAAACTAGTTAATTGAAAAATGGTTGCACAAATGCTCCCGTTTGGCTTTTCATTTTACCAAAAATGTCAAAGATTCTTCTCAGGGGGACATAATCCCTCAGATATCCCCTGCGATTTTTTCTCTTTTGCCCCGCGCATAGAAACAAAAACTAGTCAGAACTAGGGTGTCATTTCAAATGGGCACCAAATGCCTCCATTGCTTTCTTTTACAAAATTTCCCAGATTGGTTGTCTGAGAGGCGACTCCCCCTGCGACGCTGTCACGTGGCTAGAAATGGAAAATAGTCAAAACTAGTTAGGGGTTAATTTGAAAATGGTGCACCAAATGCCTACATTTGGCTTTTCATTTACCAAATTCCCAAGATTTTCCAGGGGGCACATCCCCCTCAGACTCCCCCTGCGATACCGCGCAGCTAGAAATAAAACAGAGTCAAAACTTAGTTAATTTGAAAATGGTTGCACCAAAATGCCTACTTTTGGCTTTTAATTTACACAATGTCAAAGATTTTCCGGGGGGCACATCCCCCTCAGACTCCCCCTGCGATGCCCGCGCAGCTAGAGAGCTAGAAAACAAAAACTAGTCAAACAACTAGGGTTCAATTTCAAAATGGTGCACCAACAGGCCTCCATTGGCTTTTCATTTTACAAAATTTCCCAGATTTTATGAGAGGCAGACTCCCCCATGCGACGCTCAGTGGCTGAAATGAAAAACTAGTTCAAAACTAGTAGGGTTAATTGAAAATGGTGCACAATGCCTCATTGGCTTTCGTTTTACAAAATTTCCCAGATTTTCTGACGGGGGCACATCCCTCTCAGACTCCCCCTGCGATTCCCCGCGCAGCTAGAACAAAAACGATCAAAACTAGGGTTTTCCATTTCAAAATGGTGCCCCCAAAGTGCCTCCATTTTGGGCTTTTCATTTTACCAAATTTCCCAGATTTTCCTGAGAGGGCAGACTCCCCCCCTGCCGACGCTCACGGGCTAGAATGAAAACTCTTCAAAAACTATTTAGGGTTAATTTGAAAATGGTGCACAACTCCTCCAGTTGGCTTTCTTCATGTACAAAATTTCCCAGATTTTCTTGACGGGGCACATCCCTCCTCAACGCCCCCTGCGATGCCCCGGGCAGCTAGAAACCAAAACTAGTACAAAAATAGGTTCATTTCAAAATGGTGCACCAAATGCTCCATTTGTCTTTTTCCATTTTACAAAATTTCCCAATTTTCTGGGGGGCAGACTCCCCATACAACGCTCGCGTGGCTAGAAATGAAGACTAGTCAAAACTAGTTAGGCTTAATTTGAAAATGCTGCACCAAATGCCTCCATTTGGCTTTCCATTTTACAAAATTTCCCACATTTTCTGAGGGGGCACATCCTCCTCACACTCCCCCTGCGTCGCGCGCGCGGCTAGAAATGAAAACTAGTCAAAACTAGTTAGGGTTAATTTGAAAATGGTGCACCAAATGCCTTCATTTGGCTTTTCATTTTACAAAATTTCCCAGATTTTCTGAGATTTTCTCAGACTCCCCCTGCGACGCTTGCGCGGCGACATGGGCGCTTCGCGACATTTTTGGTCACTAACAAATCGAACCCCCTATCGTAGATGGCTGGCTACGGGCCTGCCGGAATAAAGCGTATAATCCAATGGGAGTTCTGTTCGTTTCGTTTCGCAAAATACAGTAAGCCGAATTTTCTGCACAAGTTGACTTTCAAAAAGCGGTGGCTCCTTGATTATATTACGCATCTTCCATCGTTCTAATAGATGCATCGTACGAAATAAAATGCATAGCTTTATAAATATCTACTGTGATGGCACTGTTCTTCATGGATAAATGCAAAATAGCTTTGTTTTCGCCACCACAACTGAGCAGAATGTGGGCAAATGTTACCAGGTTAGACGGAGTTGTCCACAACCCCACTTTGACTGACGTAGAATTCTCAGTTGTGTCTCACTAAACTAAGTCTCTCGAGAAGGACCTAGGTGAGCCCCACTAGGTCAGCGGGGACACCCTGAACTACTTCTTGACACTTAACCGTTAAAAGCAGACTTATATTTTCCTCTTGAGCATAGCTCAACTCTGAGGGGTGGAGCTGGACAAATATTCACTTTACGAAACATATTTCTCATGTAAAGGTGATACAAACAATTTGTGTTTCACAAAGAAAAAACTAAAACATAAACAAATATTCAAGTTGGTAAAAAGTCAGGTGTATTCGCAAAGAGCCAAAGGCCAAACAATTTAAACTACGTCAATATTGGCAGGTTTTTTGGAAAGTGTAATATAGTTTTACCCTTTTTCCTTCACTAAAATAGCAATATCAATGCAAACCTTTTGACCTGTGTTTACATATTTTGTTTTTGACCCAAATGGTCGGATTTTATAGGGAGGGGGAATTTGATGTAATAAAACAGTTGATGGTGACGATCGTAAAGAACATCACAAACGGTGTCTTCATCAGAATAAAAATATGATCATATTTCTAGCAATGTACGTTCTGCTTCTTTTCACATCAGAAACATTGGTAGAATAAGAAGATATCTGAGTCCTCGTGCCACTGAAGAGATTGTTCACAGTTTTATAACATCCCGGCTTGATATGGGCAACTCACTTTTGTTTGGCCTTCCTCAAAATCAGATTGACCGTCTTCAGCGTATTCAAAATGCCGCTGCACGCTCGGTCACTTTAACTAAGAAGACGTCTCATATCACTCCTGTTTTGAAGGAGTTACATTGGTTGCCGGTTGATTATAGAATTATGTACAAACTGCTGCTCATTGCTTTTAAGTCACTGAATGGTCTTGCACCAGAATACCATATAATCCCACTCGGACGCTCCGTTCCAAAAACATGTCTTTGCTTTGTGAACCTCGTTCAAAACATTCGTGGGATAGTGCTTTCTCTATTGCTACTCCACGTCTCTGGAATGCTTTGCCCTTAGATGTTAGAACTAGTCCATCTCGTATTTAAGGCTGTTTTGAAAACTCATCTGATGAAAGAAGCATTTGCTTAACTATTTATTTTCACATTTTTGTGCTTATTTACCACTGCTTTTCATGATTGTGTTCATTTTGTATTAGGTCTTGTAATGTAAAACTTTATTGTTCTGCGCCTTGAGACGCCAATTGGAGGATTTGTGCGCAATATACATCCACATTCTTTATTTACTAGGCCCGTGAAACGGGGCATAGTATTCTGGTTATGCGTTTATCTTCTCATTCTCCTCTTCTTCCGACCCTAGCTTTTGCTTTCTTCTGCCTTCTTCTGCCAAACGGCTGCCGATATTGACCAAAATCGGTCAGAAGAACCACTGACCAGTACATCAGGTGTGTACCTAGTTTGACCTTTGACCTCTCGTAGGGGTTCAATAGAGGTCAAAAAATAAAAATCTTTGGAATCCTACTTCTTCTACAGAATAAGGTGCGCATACTGCCTGAAAATAAGTCCGCGCTGCGGGACAGATGGTTGACGATTTTGAGGCTGGCGTTTGCGTTCTATTGTTATAAATAGAAAATCAGTGGTGTCGCTGCACTTTAGCGCGTACTTTTAGGTTAGAGTAAAGTTATTCCTAGATCACCAAGGTTACTCTCTCTAAAATGAAGAGTGAAAAAAATCACTCTGAAATTTCGAGGAATTTTAACTTAACTCGAATCGAGTGGCTTTTAGCTCTAAACGAGCGAGGAAATGGGAAAATGCAACTGACACCTTAACTCGCGGTTAACGAGCTCACTCTGTACCGAGTGGCTCAAAAAATGCCACTGTTCTCGGAGTGAAGCCCACTCTGAACTCTTATCGACCGGATTTAGCTCTAAAAAGCTGACAAAAATCTTCACTCTTTTTCGGCTAGTGAAATAATAGCAATCAGAAAACGACGCAAATCGCGTGATATTTTCGAACAACATGGCGGACGAGTTAAGGGAGACCGTCAGCAAACGTGAACGGAAGTTGAAATTAGTGAAGAAAATCATAGATATCTCAAGGTGTGAGTATATATTGTATATGTGTCGGTCACAGTCATTAGCATTTACAGACAAAGTGTGAAGAAGCATTAATGTATTTACTGTATCGTCACTCTTACATACGGTAGTCTCCCGCGGGTAGTATGCCGGCCAGGCTAGGCTTAAACATGTACGAACGCACAATCATGCATGTCAAGGGCAGGATGCGATGATCATACACGTCAGGCATGCCACAATATGAGTCTCAATGAATCATGCAATGATGCGCCAACAATATTCATCATGTCACGATGCTTGAATTATGACCTACACAGACAATATACTCACCAAAATACACAAATTCACAACGAATCACAAATCTATAAGAGAGACTAGTTCCTCTAAAAAGGAGTTAGCAGTTCCCTCTTTCCTTAGAGTTATTTTGTTCACTCTTTATTTTGAGGGGATCTCACTCTCAAAGATGCGTCACTCCGATGGCTACTTTTTGGTGAGGAGATATTCACTCTTTGAGTGGTTTTCACTTCTTTCGTTTTAAGAGAGTACGCGTAGCTTATGTACATTTACGATTCGAAAGGTCGCGTACGTCGCCACTCACTGCACTGGGCCCTGTAGAGTTCTTTAATAGTAGCGCTGTTAAGCATAAAATCGTTCATTTTTTGAAGAAAGCACGAATACTGGTACATGACTCTATAGCACACGAGTTTGGTAAAAAAATCGACCCAAAAAATTACACCCTGCGGTGGCCGCCAATTGGAATTCAAAATGGCCGCCAAAATCACAATTTTTTGCAACATATCTTTAACCCCTTCTTACAGCAAACTAAAACCAAACTTTGATGGTGGTTAAACCTATGTTTTGATACCAATGAACTGTGGTCAATCTCAGAATTTTATGAGGCTGCCCATATTGAATTCAAGATGGCAGCATGAATTGAAATTATAAATGCTGTCAAATTGCCATTTTTGCCAATATTTAAGTTCTGTAGCAGTTCTGATTAAAAGTTCAGGGTGTCCTATAGCATGTTTGTGATACCCAGGAACTTTCAATGACAGATTATAAGTTGTTCTCAGGTGGCTACCATATGCGATTCAAGATGGCAAGATTTTTAATTCAAAAATATTGATTAAAATCCAAGATTTTGCAGTTATGTTTGTTTGGGCTCCCGAACAGAAACCTCTATAGCACATATAAAACGTTACAACTACCGGTCATCTGAAGACCTGTTCCCCGTATTCATCTCCCTGTGACCCAGGAAGTGTCAATGGTTTTGGGGTGGTTATAATAATTATAATAGGGTGTTTTGTATTTAGAGTGTATCGGGCGCATGGCGACAGAGCGCATAGTCTGTAGCCATGCGCGTATGTTCAAGGGTGATTATGTTTGATAGAGTTACTTTTGCAGGGGAGTTTTGGAGTTTTGTGTACATCAAACAAACCCAAATTAAAAACACAGCTGAAAATTCATCACCTGAAATTTGGAATGTAAACCAAAGTGAGGGTGTCAAATTCGGAACCCAAAGTTATTGCATGCAAGGTTTAAATGTTTCAAATTCAGCGGACATTGACACTGGTACTATTACTGTTTCATGGCTTACTAAGGAGCATTATTTTGCATTGATTGAATTTGAACATGTTGAAAAAACAAGTTAAGATATAGCTGTACCCCGATGCTGTAAGTACGTCATTTGAAAAAGTACCATGACTTGAACATGCATTGAAAATATATATATTTATTAATCTTTCCCTGGAGCTGCCAGCGCCCGATAGGGTTGAAAAAAACACCCATGTGCCGCTTGCCGGAATTCGAACCGGCGACCTTGGTTTACATGCCACGACGCTCTAACCGATGACCGATCAAGCAGGTTCGTAGTAGGAGCGACAGACATCATCTATAGGGTTAGGTTCGAAAGGTGCTTTACTACGCCTTCAAATGCACTGAAACTAGTCTTTATACAGTATAGTCTCACATCGTGATCGATTACGCGGTGACAACGGAGATACAGAATGCTTGGTGCCTTGCCGTATTGTAGTTATAAACGGTTTAACGAGATGAATAGTTTGGTGTCCTTGTAGGTACCAGGTCAAGTTGTCAGGTATCATGATCAGTTTGCACTTCGGGGGCGACCAATATATAAATCCGACTATGGTAAATCAAGGTCTATACATATGACCCTCTGCCAAAGTGCTATTATGTTGTCAAAAGACCCGTTATTATGTCTAACACAGGTACAAAATTTACCTTTTCACCTATAGATTCACAAAAAACCCGACGTACGATGACGATATCGGTTGTTTTTTTCCAACTGTAGGGATACGTATACGTCATTTTTACCTGAATGGGTCCCACGAAGCAAAATAATAAACCCAAATCAATGCCGTACGTCATCAAAATCTTATTTTTTCAAAAATTGCTGTATTCCATAATAAAATTCCTTGTTAAGATTTTCAACCATCTGTTATAGTGTTCTTTAATAATTAATATTCAATTGTCCCAGCAGTGAATGTGAAAAGATGGGTCAATAAGTCTACAACCTGGAAAACATTAGTCAGCGGCTAAATTACGCCTACCGTGGACTGTAATGAGCAGAAGGATCCCCGTTTAGTAATAGCAGGCTTACAGCCACTTGCGCGCGGTGCGGGGTTGGGGGGTATGGTATAGCCACCGAGCGCGAGGCGCTTCGTGCTCGGTGGCTAGGTCAGCGGGGAACGCGGGTCATTCTAGATTGACTAACGCTACGTGAAAATAGTCCGCCGGCAGCGCGCACCTAAATTTCTTACGATTGGCCGCCAACACGCGGGGAAGCGACACGGTGAATCGTCTTAACCCAAATTGTTTCCCAAATGGCAAAAGAATACAATCTTACCGAGACCGTACAAGCGTGGTTGTGGGTGCATCTTAAGGTCCCCCCACGCAGGGTAGGTGTTGATCGCTAGCGTATCACCCGTCAATTCTGAGGAGAGGGAAATATACTGTGGTCTCGATAGCTACCCGGGGGAGACCTCCTATCTGGGAAGTGACGCGTATTTAAAGCTGTTAAGACCCACTTTTTCTGCATTGTTGTGCACCCAAAGACCCACTTTTTAAATTCACCCAAAGACCCCCATTTTGGAAAATATTGTAAACTAGTCACTCGAAAAAAACCAATTTGTGGCAAGTTGGACTCTCTATTACCCCAAGACCCATATTGCCAGTGGTCACCGAAGCCCGGGTTTGGAGGTACGAGTCTTACACCCATTACCCATATGGGAGGAACCCCCAAGCCCCCCCCGGGTAGCTTACCCTCTGCGACCTATTTTGCACAGTATCTCACTGGTAGTATGCAGGCGGTGGATGGGAGAAGGGAAGATAGGATCTAGAGCTCTTGATTGTGTCCACTTTACCGGCACACAGTGCTGCAGTAGCAAACAGCTCCCACTAACTCGCTGCTGGACAATATACCTATGTCCTTAGAGGAAAATGCCCAACAACCTGACGATCCCCCCCACCCCCCCGCAAGGAGATTCGAAGCCTTTCAGTATGCTTGATACCACTTGAGTTCGAGTGTGGGCACCAAGGTTTCTCTGACCCCAGCCCGCGGCTAATGCCTGGCTGGGAAACATGGGGGTGAGTGTGGCGTCGTCGTAACAGGCAAGTCTGGTTCTTTGTGAGAAATCCTGCCCGTGATGAGGATGGACACGCCTTACTTCGACCAATGAACCAGGCATGATTTTGGAACCCTGGCGCCCTAGGAGATGCCACGAAAAAATGCGTCTTCTTCCTATGCAGACAAAGAGCCTGACATTCTCTAGTGGCTCAAATGCCTAAAGACGCTATAAGACCCCCACTGGACCACTAGCGGTAGGTCCCCTCCGAAGGACGTGAACAAACCGGGTGACGTGCCAAAAATATGCTGTTCAGCAGATTCGTGAGCATCGGCCTATTAGGGACAACTGAGTGGCTCTAAAAACCGATGGAAGCGCCCCAATCGGCACAGTGGGT
Organism: Ophioderma brevispina; assembly: GCA_023653785.1. Classification (NCBI taxonomy): domain Eukaryota; kingdom Metazoa; phylum Echinodermata; class Ophiuroidea; order Amphilepidida; family Ophiodermatidae; genus Ophioderma; species Ophioderma brevispina. The sequence goes on from JAMKCH010052694.1 coordinate 16,281, forward strand.
CAACATCCCGAATGTTGGGCACCAAACCCTCGTGAAAGATTCTATTAGGAAATTCCCAATGTTGCCTACGACGCAGACAGACAGCCGGATCGATCTCTCGATTGGCGCCCATCTATAGAACCGGCGGATAGTCGAGAATCGTAAGATTCTTCGCCCTGCCTGAGCAAGGAGGCGCAATTAGCTTGTTCAGAAAGTCTCGTCTGAAAATGTACAGTCGGGTTTAAGAGCGGATGTATGCTCCAGGGAAGAACGGTCGAATGGAGGACCGATTACCAGATCCCCGTCCTAAGGGAAGAAAACCAAGGTCCCTGAATAACAGCTCTAGAAGCCGTTGAAAAAACACAGTCGATGGCAGCCATGGGCGCGGGGGGGGGGGGGCGGGGGGGGGTGGGATACCAGCAGAACCAGTCACTGTCAGACTGAGAAACCTTCTCGAAGACTCCTGGTATCATCGGAAGCTGGGTGATTCACGGAGAAGGCAATTAGGTCCACATGGAGACGCTGTCGCCTCTAAAAGACCAACAAACTGTGGAAGGAGGTGCATTCCACTGACGACTCATTTATTTCGTTGACGGCGGCACTTTGGCCCTTCGGGCAGAGGGGTGTCCACTATAGATGTTCTCCACCCCCCATGTACATGGGACGTATCAGCCAGCAAGGTTACGTTGCCTGCACTACTCTAAGAGTCTCCTTGCAGAAACTGGGGCTCCTTGTCCTCCCCCCTTGGTGATGTCATTACCGTATGTTGTAGCATTGGACCAAGATTACTTTTCCTCTGTCAGAGTTACGCGTGCTTCAGTGGCAGAAAGAGAGCCCACAGCTCGAGTGCACTGTTTTTGATGGCAAGGTTGCATGAGAGATCACATCAGTACTATGTTCAGGGTCTCCATATGGAAGTGCGTGAAGATCAACTTGTTAAAGGTTTAGGTTCAGGTGGGCATCCAATGCCATGAAAGGTTTAATTGTATAGTTAATAAAAGAGGTGTGGAGATAGAAGACCTCCTGAATTGCAATCGAGAGGCATATCACGCATGTTAGGCAATAAAGCAGTATTTCTCCCGCGGAGCTTTCCCACTTCGTAGTTTCTCTTGGAACTTAAGGTAGATTAAATCCTCCGCTCCTCGGAATGGGTAGGACAGGGTTAGTGGATATTGGTACAGAATCATTGGGCTACCACGTTCAGAACCCAAAAGTCCACGGTCACTGCCGATCATGCCCCTGCAAATTCCATGAGCTGATCCGCCAACCCACAGGTGGCAAGAGGGCGGCCTTGGTGTATAGGCAACCGGCTTGGCTGTCTTGACCACCACAACCTTGGATTTACCAAACTCGGTCTTGGCCCGTACGCCTCTGTCATTACTAGGGAGTTCCCGCCTATTTATCCCAGGGTCACCTCATGTTACTGAGGGGACGATAGCTCTGGTAGGAGGGGGGGGGGTTTGGGGGTGGTTAGAGGCTGGCCGCGCCCCTACCGTTAAGGGGAGGAAGGTAGTTCTCCCTTCCCGCTTGCCCTGAGCGCTTGAGGGCCCGGTTTTAGTTGCCGAGGTGTACTTTATCCAATCTTGGTCTTGAGATTGGAGGGATGCCCATTGACCTCCTAAAAGGTCTTTCCCCGTAGGCAGTGGCACCTCTAACATATCATGAGAATCCGTGAAATTTAGGGCTTTTGCGACCAGTTGACGTCTCGACTTCCCCGAATTGGCCAATTATGGCGGCCATCTTAAAAAAAATCAATGATGGAACCATTGGATAAAAATTATAAGACCACCAAAGGGTTTCTTGGTATAAAACATAAGTATAGACACTTGAATCTTGCTTCTAGGTACTAGGTGCTCCAGAAAAAGAATTATGGCTAAAAAACGGTTATTTTGGCGGCCATTTTGGAATTCAATATGGCGGCCACCAGGGGGCGTAATATTTTTGGGTCTACTTTTTTTCCGGAACCTCTGATGCTATAGAAGTCATGTACCAAGTTTCACGCTTTCTTCAAAAAATGAACGATTCTGGCAGAAAATCCCCCTTAACAGCTCAACTATAACGGTCTCCCGTGATCTGGATCTCGGGGAAACGGATCCGATCTGGATCTGCGCTGCCGTGTAGATTGCCCCACTGATCTCTATACATGTGTAGGGATCAGTGAGATTGCCCCCATGTCGACCCTTGGTGGTCAAAAATAGGACTGGCAAATTTAAAACACGTGAAAATGCTGTGCCATTATGTTTTTATTATATAGCAAAGACTTTAAAATAATTTAGAATTTGCACGTAAGATTGGGTACACATAGATTACTGCGGCTAACGGTTCAGATGATGTAAAAATCTCAACTCTTTTGAGGAAGGTTGTGGATCACAAAATCCCCCTTTGAGTTCAACATTTAGCGATTACAAAAGATTGGTAACATTAGGTGGTTTACGTGCGATGTCTTTTAAAGACAAACAAACAAGTTGATTGTTGAAGTTTGAGCATATTGATATTGAGGGGCAAACTTCAATTAAAGTGACCGATCAGGCGACTGGGCGAGGGAAGTAGGGCCGTTAATTCTTGCCAGTTTGTTCCGCCTTGTACATATATTTTACACGATACAATGAGCCAAGAAACATGTTGAGTGCTGGGCACCAAGTATGCCCCGCGCAATGGCAGAATTATTAAAAACATACGAAAATAGCCAAGAATTGAGAAATAAATAACATGTTTCCAAACAAACAATGCTAGTGTATGTGACTTTTAGTGAAAAATGATGGTATTCACTATAATCTGTTCAAGTTTTAATGTAGTACCTTAAATAGTGGGCCCTCAACCATCGTAAAGATGTCAGCTGTAAGAAATTGCAATATTTATGAAATGCAAATATAAACAGGCACTGCTGGCACTTCGCCCAACAGGCCTGATATTTGATCCACTTAAACACGTGGAAAGAACCTTTTACAGATCCAATATAAATTGTATAAAAACACTGAAAATACTATTCTATCTCACACTGTATCAAAATTTTACTTACACAAAAAACTTTTTTTGTGTTTGCATAAATATTTATTGCCATGTTCATCACAACCATTACGTATTTAGCACTGGTCATCATTTTCAATTGTCCTGAAAAATTGTTATGACCAAGGTACTTCATGCTTCAATACAGCAAAAACTCCAGGTCTGTCAAGTTATTAAAACTCATAGCCCCGCGCTCCCGAGCGGGGCAACGAGGCAAACTAGGGGAAACCCTGATAGTGGTCCCACCAGAGGGTGTTTTGAATCAATTCCCATGATACATAGAACAATGTGCCTATACCGTACAGTACTAAAACCGCATGTCAGTACTTAGGGATAAAAGTGTTCCAAAAGTTAAGAAAACCACCAAGACATTTCGGAATCTGCAAAAAATTCCCTAATTAATAACACTTTGTGGGCTAAATTGAACGTTAAAGTCAGGGTTTTTTGTGTAAGAATGGATTTATGTGATCAACATGACTCTATTGAGGTGAAATTCCCAAAAAACTGGTGCATTGTGGGATTGAATCCAAATACCCCTCTGGGGTCCCACTTACGTGTTCTTATTCCGGTGTGAGAGGAATAAAATTCTACTGGGACTCATAGTCCAGCATTGTGAGCTCATTGTGGGGGGAGTAACTTTTAAGGCAATCGCATTAATCTATACCAGTTTTTTTTTTTTTTTTAAAAAAAGTGGGGGGGGGGAGTTATGATTCATTTTACACCAGTGTAAAGAAAAAACAAAACCAACAAATGATAAAAAAATAAGTGTCTTCCATAAAAGGGTGTCCTTGCTTCCATACAGATACGTGGAATATAACGCCAATGACTTGTAGCAGAAACCAATGAGGGGTAATGTAGTAAAAACCATGCTAGTATTCCAGAATTGTTTAAAGGCACTAGCAGTGATTGCTAAATCAGAAAAATAAAAAAAAAATCATCAAAATCCCTATTTCCGCATTTTTGTAAACAAGTATAAGTATCATAACCTACCCTTCAATTGCTAAGATTTAAAACAGCCCAATAAGGATAAAATCGGATTTTTTAGTCTTACTGTCACTTACTGCCAACATGTAATAGAATGGAAGTTCATAACTATGAGCTCCGCTGTTTTCTTACTTTTCTGTTTGTCTCAATTTTTCAGTTGCAAAAAATAACTTAGAGAATTCTACAAATTTTCCTTCACTTTTAAAGCTATTTCATGCACCATTCTAAATATTTGATCTATTGGGTGAAATCACTGATAGTGTCTTAACTAACGGCGATTTCGCTAAAATAACAGTAATTTAGAGTTGCTTTTAAGCAAAATACGTTAAATATTTTTAACCATTTGAGGTATTTTCACAGTTGTGTTAGTAATAATGTACAGAAACTATGCCTGCGGCATGGTAATGCTCAAAAAAGAGCATATTTGTCCTGAAGAAGATTTTGTAATTAGAATCAGGATCCCCGATCAGAGATTTCGAAATATATTTTTTGTGTAATAATGAAAAATCAGCAATAGAAAACTAAGATAGTAACTAAAATGCACAATTCCGAAATTCTGAGAGAATCGGATTTTTCGTTTGATGCAGTAAACATTATGCTGGATATATCCATAGGGTACTGTGTATAACAAAATTCCGGATCCGGAATTTTATAACAAAGTTGTGTATGATTTCTAATGAAGGAATTCGATGTAAGCTTAGCAATTGTCACACAGTGATTAGTATATGGACAAAGAATTATGGACATGCAAAAAAACGATTTTTTTGGAAATGAGGGCGCCCTCCTCAGCTCAGGAAATCTCTGAGTCGGCCTTTAATGGCCAAAACTGGAACGCCAAATTTCTGTCCGGTCCATTGTGAAAATAGCCCCACCTCACGAAAATTACACCTAACCTGACTTGGCTGAACCAACGGAATAACGAATGGATGGGCGTTAGAAACGTACATAGAGCTCTTTCCTGGCATACCATATTGGAAGCACCTTCCAACAGCCACTGAAATCTATTGTCGAGATACGATCAAATAATTATCCTAATTACAAAATTTGAGATTTTAAATCATCTTAAACCCTCGTTTAATCCAAAGGAAGGGGGGGGGGCACTTTTTTTAACAAGGTGGATATGATGCATGCGTGAACATGGAATTACAAAAGCACCCGAAAAAAGTATTTTAACACAACTAAAAAATACATTACCGTCAACAAGTATATTTGTCAGTTTTTGTTACCCTAACAAGTCAGCAATGCATTGTGTTGTCGTAATATACTCTTATTATGTGTTTGCTTTACAATA
>JAMKCH010052695.1:0-10860 GCA_023653785.1 Ophioderma brevispina
ACTGAGCGCGTGAACCAAAGAATGACAAGACATAGAACAGAGTACAATTGACAATAAAAAATCCTATAATCGCGGCATTAGTTAATGCCAGATTAGAAAAAATTTAAACGCGTTAAAAAATAGCAACGAATGTTAACGTAATAGATTGAAAGCGGCACTGGCACATTTACAAAAACTTCAATTTGCACGCAAATGACAGTCAAGGCTAACAGAAGAACCCATTAACGCAAAAAAAAAATAACATAGTGCGAGAAAATGTTTCAAAAGTTAAAAAGAAAAATATGAAATAAGTTTTAAGGGGTTACTGTCCACTTTACAAAAGGCCACTTTTCGAAAGTCCGCACTCCCCCTTATCTTAATAGAGCTAGTCCAGCTCGGACCCCTTTTTTCGGTTCTCACTTTTACATGGGAGGAATAATACTTCAAAGTTATACAAATGACAATATTTCCGTTGAACAAAGGACAATTGTGATGAAAATTTGCATCGAAACCGTTGATTTTTAAGCCAACCCAACTACTGAAAACCTTCATTAACCATTCTCACAGAAAGATCCCCCACTTTTGATTATCCCAATTTGTCCGGGATCATCATAAACCCCCATCCCTGCATTTGTACAATATATACACACTCGCATTCATAATATGTCAAGATATGAGTGCCCGGCAAATTATTGTGTCATCTTTATCGATTTTGCTTTAAAGTATGTTTCTTAAATACTAGTCTTAATACTGAGTAATAACTTTGGTTACCATACAGCGTCTATAGTATTATGTAAAGTGAGTGGCCAAAAATACTGCCCCAAAAAGTTGTGCAAGCAGATACATTTCTCAAAAAAAGTTTTACCCTAGGCCTACCCTGAGTATAATGTCATCGTTACGTTGGATATTACGCTGATACGATCGTAATCACACTGCACATCTGTGTGCATCGATTTAGCATATTACACTAAATTGCTTGAGAAAATTATTTGAAAGATTTTTCTTTCTCGTATATCATCAATTTGCAACCAGGGTGCTTCTCGTTTTCGCAGAAGCCGTGGTCATGGTGGGTATCGCTTGTTATTTAAGAGCTAAACTTGAGTGTATGAAACCAAAACAACTGTCTGGGCGTTTAACCATTTTTGTGGCAAATTTAAAACGTTTGGTTGAGATCGTTGGTCGTTAGGACACCTTTTCGTAGTGCAGTCGATATAAATCCATTTCTGGGTAGGACTATCAGAACCCAGTTCTTCGACTTACGCATGTCTTCGACAATCCTGTCACAGTCATTTAGGCACTATTTGGGAAGATGTAGTAAACAATGATGTGATTGTCTACATTGACAACTGTTATTTAAGACACCATATTATAGCGCTCTGAGATATATATTATATATATAGAATATATATATGTATTATATAAGATAGATGTATATATGAAGAAAAAATATATATATATTATATAACAATGTAAAAAACTGGATTAACTTATTTTACAAATGTAATCACATCTTTTAAAATTGTTTTATTACATAGCTCCCTTTGGGTTGAGGCACTTTTCCACATTGGATGGTTTTATCATCACTTTGATTACTTCTCTCTCTCGTTCTCTCTCTCTCTAGATATATATATATTATGTGTGTGTGTGTGGGTGTGTGTGTTGTGTGTGGTATGGGGTTTGTTTGTGGGGTGTAGAGAGAGGCATGCACGTTGTAATATTTGTGGACAGCGTTTCGTATTGTTACAATATTGTGAACTAAGGGACCAAAAATGGACCCAAATTCATTTTTGATGACCATTCCCGAAATGCACATTGTTTGTATGTTTTTTTTGTCATAGGCAAAATAGTTTCAGTCATATTACGAATGAAATTTGGGGATGAACTCCCAACTAAAGAAGTTATGATCCAAATCTGAATTGATCATTTTTTTGCATTTCGCTACAAATCCGGGTAAAAAGTGGTTGAATAATCACTCAGTGTTAAAATATGTGCTTATTTTACAGTGTGGCCGTGTTGGCACGATGCCTTGTTTTAACTGAAGGCTGGATCTGTGTCATCGAACCTACCCTTCCCCACCCCCATCAATCAATGTGGGAGAAGTGACAAGTGTTGAGTACATGGGTGGCTCAAACAATTGAACAGGGGAGGAGAGAGGGGGATTTTTTTGAAAAGAGGACGTGCATTATGTTCTAACCATTTTTTCCGGATGTCTGAGTCGTTCTAAAAACACAAACTAAATTTTTTTTCTCTCATAACTCCAAAACAAAAAAAACGCTCAATCTGTGAAATTAGCACAATAGTAACAAAGAATATCTCTTTATTTCACAAAAAGAATGGTGAAAAAGGAAATCGGATAGTCACAGGGAAACAAAATAGTCCGCCTATTCATTTAAGAAAGGCGCTAGGCCTATAGTAATAGAAGAGTATTGTCGGTGAGGGGTGTAAGTATTACAATAAAAAAGTATATCTTTAATCATCTCATGGTGGGGCTATGAAGGGCGCAAAATAAATTCTTGAGGATTTATTTTGTGGTTATAAACAATGGCAAATTAATAGATAATAAATTTGTACGTGTCCATCCTTATCTTTATAAGCTTCCAACTAGACATCACCTGTGTATCGATATTTAAATATTTTAATATTTGTTTCCATTCCTCTTGCGAGTTTAAGGACATAGTGATCAGGCTAGTCATACCTCTTATATGTGGTGCTTTATTCTCTAATGGTTGATATCAACTGTCATGAGGATGCATGAATGCACCATGTTAGTAGATGAGTCCGGATGAGAAACGACCTCAGGCTTGGGTTTTCTAATACGACAGCTCGTCAGCCGATGGGCGACAAGTGACGACGGGGGAATAGCAATCTTGAAGATAGGTGTGGGGAAGGCTGACATGAGATGAGTGTGATTGTCGCTGACGTTGAGAAAGGCATGCTGGGGATGGATTCATGAAACAAACTGGGGCGTAAATCGATATGGTCAACAGCAGCTGCCTGTTGGGGGAAGGTGCAAGAAGTGCGTTGCCATTCACAAATGGCTAACTCCAAACACTCAAGGTGCTGGCTGTAGAGGATATAGTGGTGCCGGACGCGCATCAAGAATTGTGTCTGCGGCGATAATGCATGCAGACGAGGGGGAGTATGTAGAGTTACTAGGGGTCATTAATGTCGGACGAGATAGGTGGAGAGGGAGCTTCCAAATACCGAATCGTGCGAAGGTCGAGAGCGGCTGGGGGTAGTGGAGCCGTTAATGGTGGGCCCACTTTATGACAGCGGATTTTGGTGGCAAGAGGTCTAGTGACGGTTAAGACTATGGTGCCAGTTACAATTAATAATGGGTGTGATTTTCCCCGATAGGGGTGAAACGAGGCGCTACGCTGGACAAGTTTGTGCTTGGTGGCGGAGAATGAGGTGTGCGAAACCAGGAAAGTGGGGGCGAGATCCAATGGTGAAAACCGGCAGAGGTGCCTGAACATCTGAAGGAGCTGTTAGAGCAGAGTACTAACCACTTGGGAGAAGGAGGAGAGGGAAAAGTGGCGTGAAGTTATTAGCGAACTATTAAGGATGTGTTCTCAGCGGGGAGTTTGATATTGGTAGGGACGACGAAGGTGAAGCACGGCATTGCTACTGGGAGTGCCCGGCCTATCGGCAGCCATTGAGGAGGTCATCCCCGCAGCGGCGTGAAGAGGTGGAGCGTCAAGTGAACGAGTTGTTGGAGGAAAGGCTTAATACAGCCTTTCAGATAGTGCTTGGCTAGCCCATGGTGTTAGTAGCAAGGAAGGATGGCTCTAAGCGCGGTGTCTGGACTATCGAAAGGTTGAATGAGTCAAGATGAAAGGACGCGTATCCTTTGCGCGAATCGATGATTCGTTGGATGCTTAAGGGGGCGCAAAGTACTTACAACTCTCGATTTGGCCTCCGGCTATGGCAGTTGAGATGGACACGGACGCTAGATATAAATCTGCCTTCTCCACCCCACAGGGGACTTTCGGCTTGGAACGTCCTACCATTTTGCCTTTGCAATGCGCCATCAACGTTTGAAAGATTGATGGATGAGTGTTGGCTGGATTGAGATGGAGACCGCTCCTGTTATTGGAAGACGTGATTGTGTTCGTAGCACCGTGTCGGAGTTGTAGACGGTTAGAGGAGTTTGCAGAGGTTCCGAGGAGCGGGTGAACTCAGCCCTCAAAGGTCACCTATCAAAAGGGAGGGTGGAAACGTATTTGGGCACGTAGTATCTGAAAAGGGTATCCATACGGAATCGTCCAGATAAGAAAGAAGTCCGGGATGGGCCGACGCCAAAGACGCACACGCAGGTGCGTAGTTTCTTCGGATTGGCGTCGTACTATCGTCGTTTTATCCGTGGATTTCTGATATCGCGGACCTCTACCTCGGCTGACAAGAGAAGAAGTGGGTGTTTGAATGGCCGAGCGAATGTGACGATGCGTTGAACACGTTGAAAGAGGTTGCTGTCAGTGCTCAAATTTTGATTACCCGCGGCCAGAGGGCCAATTCATCTTAGACACGCCAGCAAATTTGCAATTGGGGGCGTACTGTCACAAGAGAAGGATGGCGAGGAGAGGTTATAGCTTGTGGCAGCAAGTCACTGTCCGGGCGGAGCGAAACTACTGTGTAACGAGAAGAGAGCTTCTTGCTGTGGTGGTATTCCTCAAAAAGTATACTACCTAGGAGGAAGCAAAGTTAAAGTGAGGACGACCACGGGTCGCTAAGGGGTTGTGTACCTTCAAAAACCCCGAGGGTCAGCTGGCGAGATGGCTGGAGGTGCTGTCCAGTTTCAAAATCGATTTGAAGTAAGACGGGAAGACGCCTTCTACGCAGACGGGCTGTCAAGAATAACCTGTAGACAGTGTGGGCGGATGGAGCCTAAGAATGTCCAGAACGAGGAGGCTGAGAGAGGAGCAGAAGCAGAGGAGATACCAGATGACGTGTGAGACGGGTGCCAGACAGAACGGGATGGAAGTGTGCAGGAGTCGGAAGTGGATGGTGGCCGCAGTTAATCATTTGCGGGGCGGGGGCTCGCGTCAAGTCGGGGGAAGCCCCCCAAAAAAAACAACATGATCGACAAGCCTGGAGCGGATAGAAACCCTGCCCCCGTAGTGGTTGAAGTCGTATGGACTATACAACCGGAGATCACACAAGAGATGATACGTGAGGCGAAGTTGCAGACGAGACAATGGCTCTGTTACTGAGAGAAAGGAGGCGGGAGAGGGTAGACCCCGTGGAAAAATGTATCTGCCTTGTCGTCTGCATTGAAGACGTATTGGGCCCAGTGGGGACATGTGGCAGAAAGGAGGCATCCTGTGAAGAGATGGGAGAGTGGAGATGGGAAGACTATTAATTGGCTGGTCGTGCTACCAAGGACAATGCGGAAGCGAGAGCTAGATGAGCTTTCATGCATCGAAGGCAGGAGCGCACCTAGGGCGGAACAAGACCCTACCGAAGGTTCGAGAAAGGTACTATTGGGGGGGAATGAGTGCCGATGGATGTCCATCTACGAATGTGGCATAGGCGGCGCGAGGAGAAGGGACGCCAAAGCGTTCACCGAGCCCCACTTCAACGTACAAAGTAGGAGCTCCTTGGAACGGGTAGCATGGATGTGTGGGGCCCCTGACCGAGACGGAGGGGGGAATGCAAACATCCTAGTTGTTGGGGATTACTGGAAACGTTGGATGGAGGCAGATGCCAAAGAGATCAATGTGCTGAGACGGTTGCAGCGAAGTTGGTGGTTGAATTCGTATGTAGGTTGGGGTTCAGAAGGAACTCATTTTCGATGCAGGGCCGTACACTCGGTGAAGGTGTTCGAGAGATGTGTCGGAATTGGGGATTGGGAAGACCCGTACGACTCCGTAAACCCCACGTCGGATGGCCATGTCGAGCGTTACAACCGGCCTATTGCCAATGGCCGGTCCACCTTCATGATTCAACCGTTCAAGAATCAGAAGGACGGGGACCAGTATCTCTCATATGTGGGCTCGCTTATCGCTCAAGGTTCAAGAGTCGACCGGCGAGTCCAAATATGATGATGTTGGGGCGAGAAGTAAGTGTCCGTGACTTGGTGGTTGTGCGGTACCAGATGGGAAGGAAGAATGCAAAACAGACTATGCGGAGGAGTTGAGAGAGCGTATTAGGGGAATTCATTAGAGAGCAATGCACGCTTTGGAGTCAGGATTGAAGAGACCAGTGAAACGGAACTACGACCGTTGGGGCATGGTCCTGGTTTAGGGCAGGTCAGGTCGTATGGTTATATAACCAGACGAGGAAGTTGAGACTTTCCAGGAAGTTATCCCGGCGTGGGAGGGCCACATATATGGTGGTAACCGCGCTCTCAGATGTGGGTTTCCGGATCCAGAAGTCTGCCCGAAGTAAGCCCGAGAGTAGTCATGAGGATAGGTTTAAAGCTCTATGAAGGACCAGCCTTTCTTGCCCATTTGATTCCTCCTATTCCTCCCTTCTTCATTTTATCTCTCTAGTTGGATATATCGTGTTTGTTTTGTCCTGTTTGTCTTCACTTTATGTAAACATAAATTGTGTTCTCTTTTTGTATAAATGTAGAACTAGGTAGAGGTCACTGCACTTTCACGCGCTGCGTTTAGCAATGGCCTCGATCTTCACCTTATCAGCTTGACTTTAACTCTTAGCCATCAATTGTCAAATGAGGTTGAGTTTGAATCTCTTTAATCTTTTACACAAAAACTCTGTCGTTACATGAAACCACACACACTAAATAAAAATAGTATAGCAGGACGACGTACTTGCCAAAACAGTGTTGGGTCTGAAAATGCTGACTTTTTCACAAAAGAGTATACAAGTTGATAAGTTGTGTCTTGAAATGAAATTTGAAATTTAATCATAATTTTTTGGGACTAGTAACAAGCAATTTGAGTGGTAAAGATTGGTCTGTGCCATTGTTTTATAATTTACGGGGCTTTTTAGGAACGGAGCAATCTAACTGTATAATCCTGTGAAAATATGCTAATCTTCGAGCCTCGTAGCTCAAAAATCACATTCATCATGTAACTTTTTCATTTTTGTTAAGAGGCATTTCTAATTTTCGCAAAAAATGCAGTATGAAATGATCCGAGTCTTAAAATTTTGACGGTCAAAGAATTGAAAAGCCTGTATTTCACGAGTCCAAATGGTAGACACCGGGAAAATTCTTGGGCTTACCCCCCTCCCCACCCCCCCGCCCGACACCAAACCCTGTTACGAAAACCCCCCCCCCACCCCCGCACCACTCCGTGTAATTTACGCCTGATCTGTCAACTGGAGTGGCAGTATAACAAGGCTATGCAGTCAGAAAAGGGAATGGGAACTGCAATGTTTGCCCTCTGTATACCGGGTGGTTTAATGAATATCAAACAGCGCTGTTATGGGCTGGAGTACCAATATGGTATGGTGTACATCCACTGGTCAATCATATTCAGGAAGGGAACTGAGATGCGTTTTATACCCCGCCGTACTGAAAGTTATTATATCTACTATTAATCTAGACAGAAATCAGTTCGCCGATATGCGTAACCAAAGTCATTTATTCGAGCTATTTCCCTTGATGCGATGACCTACTTTTTATAATTGTTGAAAATAATATGAGAGGTGTCTATGGTAAGAGGTAAGAGAGGTTACAACCCGATGCATGGCATCGAAACAGTGATCGAATTGAATCTTCTCTTATCAGTTGACGGCTTTCATAGACTCAATGGATGGAAAAAGTTGCGAATCGACAGATATTCAAAGGGTTTGAGGGAGTGTTACAGACATGATTTACTAGTGAACCATGCTTTGAGTCAGTTCAATCAGCTTCCTCGTATAGCAAGGCATAAGGATCTATTTTGTCAGATTCAAGATAATGTACTCTGAGTGATGAATATTTTTTTTCGAATCAGTTAATAAACCCGAGAAATGCAATTTTTATTTACCAAATATATATACATGTTGCAATGGACGATTTCCACGCTTGCTTGGCTTCGCTGTAATAGTGACCTAACTATGTACGAATCTACAGTTTAAAAAATAACAGGTGTGTGAGAATTTTGATATTGAAAGAGACATGTTACGAATCCTACAGGTATACAATACATAGATGTGTGTTACAGCAACATTAACGCTTGCTTGAATTGCAGCATTGACTATCGATCAATCATATGTACGAATCTTGTAGGAAGTAAGAATTTGTATGTTGAAACGATTAGCGTTACGAATCTCCGTATGTACCAATAACAGGTGCTACAACAATCCAATTGCGTATCACGCTTTTGAGATTTGGATTTTGCAAACCCACGTTTCTAAGCGTCGATGCACACCGATCTTAGTTATATCATCGTAGACTTACGGAAACTCCAGATAAATTGTACACAATATGGCCAAATCTTGCATTTCTGTGATAATAGGGTTTATATTTTATTAATTAAAAATTCAGAGCCAACTGAAGATAGGAGTTTGATGTGTGTTGTTTATTGGGTCGAGCTCCAAACACGAGTAACATCGTTTTATTTATTTGTGTTGTATGCATTGTCTTTATTAAGTTTTGTCTATTTGTTGTGTTTTTTGTTTTTGTTTTGTTATAAAAGATTGAGGAAAACGTAGTACGATGATCAATTTCATTTGCGATATTTTGTTTGGAATTGAATTTATAGATAGATTTTTCTGCATTTACAAGTATTCATTCAAAAGCGACTGATAAATTTCATTTTCCCCAATACTCACACTTGCTTCATATTCAAACAATTTCCAAAAATCCTAAAATCATATTTTATAGACACCAAACACTTAAAATGCCAGTAGCTATGTTTCATGTTCCAAAGCAGTGCAATTTAGCATTTATTTCAATATCTGTATTCAAGTGAAATATACTCACCAAAAAATTATACATTCACCAGATCTATAATATTGTTTTCTAAGCCCAACTTATACTTCATATCACTTATTATCACAGGATAGTCCCCGGTAGGCATCATGGAAGAATTAGGAATAGGAGGAGAGCAAGGAAGATGGGTGCCTGGATGAGGGCAAAAGCCTCTCTGATAGGAATGCTGTTGGTAAGGTTATATTACATGTTGATGGGTACCTTTTGTGTAATTATATTCAAATTGGAGTTGAACCACATGTGCATATCATAAAAGTGCCAATGAGATAAAAAAAATATAAAAAAACATAGGGTCTTTTTTTTTGCCCCAAACCCTAAGCATTATCTTTTAAAAAGGTTAAATGCATGCACGATTTTTTTAAATGGCAAATTGCAATTACCCATTTAGTCTTAAATTAAAATAATCTAAAGCAATCTTGTTTTTTCAGTCAAAAAAGGCAAACTTGCTATGCAAAAAAAAAAAGTAATAATTGCAATTTCAACCCATGTTTTTCTCTTTTTCACAAAATGAAAAACTTCCAAAACATGGCAGAAAGGGAACGCAATGGAATGTAAAAGACAATTTGACAATCTTTTGGGGTGGGGTGGGACCTCGAACAGGCTGCTTGCCTTCCAATAAAACAAAAACATAAACATGGCCATCAGTTTTTCTGTCTGTAAACGTTATACAGCTGTACGGATTGCATTTGTTGTGAACTATCCTTTTCCTTAGGACCAACTGTTTTTCAGCTCATGCATATCATATTCCTTCACTAGAAGTTATCACAAGGACTTATTGGTACTTTGTATTTTTGCAAATCTCCAATAGTGGTGGTGCTATAAGGAGCAAGAGTAAGTTATTGTATTTCTGCTATTATGCTTAAAGCAAGAAAAACGAATGTTTTCGGGTGAGACAGCTAGAATATTCAGTAGATGAGAATATGGATATTTTAGGACAATTACTAATTTTGTTGCCACTTAATTAAAAAAAAAGAAATTATTTCATGAATGATCACAACATGGGAAGGAGGTTTCAAAGTGACAAGAATGCATTAATTTACAAATCTGAGATCTCTATAGGATTCACACCAGTAAATTACGTGAGAAACCGGTAAGTCCAGCCCCCACTGCAAATGAGGGTTTTTTTTTTGGGACCCTCGCCTAGTATACCCTTAAAACTGAGAGAAATGGAGAGATCTGGGTTGCAAATCATGGTGCTATCAATATAAGTAGAAATCTGTAGGGCTATCCAAAAAGGGTGTTATTGATATGTTATTCTGATCCGACAAACACAAATTTTAACAGTATTCTACAGGGAACCCTGACCGAAAAAGTGCAGTTTTGTGACCTCCAGGATCCACGGTGCATGATAGTCTTGCAGTCCAGTCGCGCGAAAATTTTGGGGATAACTCTCTAACTCGTCTTTTCCCTGTTACAACCTGCCCTTGCATTGCTGGTCAATAGGCAAAAAAAAACAACAAAAAAAAAAAACAAACCCAAAAAAAAAAAAAACCAAGGATAACACATTGCCGCTCAATGTCACTGGGGGGGGGGGGGGGAACCTCCAGTTCCAATCAGACGCGCTCGCTACCAACCAGCTTAATCAGAACAACCGCAGTGCGAGCGCCACCCAATCTGGGCCAATCAGGTACATTGCAGTGTGATGTGGATTTGTGGTAGACCATGCATGATAGATGGGCATGTTGTCTTGTAGGAAAGCTCATCTTGAACCAAAGTTAGCGGGAGCCAGTTGATCTGGCAAGTCTTATTCTAACGTGCTCACATCATCAAATTTGCAGAGGAACTCCCACTCCAAATTACTCTCTCAATACATGGAAATATATATGCAAGTTATTTTATGTTTTGTTGTACTCAAATACTGCTTTTTAATAATTTCTGCATTTTGACCCGACACCTTCGTCCTCCTCTTCTCATGCACCCTCATATCCTTTTCTTTTCTTTACTCTCATATCCCAGTGCCGTTCCATCGTGAGCCAAACTCTATTGAGTATCAGATT
>JAMKCH010052696.1:0-24920 GCA_023653785.1 Ophioderma brevispina
GTTCTTATGTTTGTAGAGATGGCTCCGTTTTCGAGTTATGAGCCTTTAAAGTTGACTTTACTTAGACATTTTCATTTCAATATTTTTTTTTAAATCTCCATATGGACTTAGTTCCTACTGACAGTTCCTTAAATGGGGGCTGTCAGACGGCGGAGCCCTGTCAATTTTTTTTAAAAGCTTTATTTTAAAGAGCTCTATCTCATGATGCAGTTCATAACTATGTAGGTGGCTCCGTTTTCAAGTTACGAACCTTTTCAAGTTGACTTTTACTTCAACCTTTCATGTCATTCTTTAAAAAAATCCAAATGGACTAAGTTCCTGTGACAGTTCCTTAAATGTGGAAGCTTTCAATTGATCTTTAAGACAGTATCCATTGGCTGTAACCATCTTGAGGACCTAGGTATTACACTTAAATGCTCACTAAATTTAAAAAAAAAAAATATCCCTGCTTCTAATCAAATCTCCTGATTCCAAGATCAAATCTCCTGATTCCAAAATCTCAATGTTGGCTGCTCTGCAAAGGTCATTCAGGGGTCGTTATTGGATAACTTGGCCGTGCTTTGACGTATGGATATGAGTTTAAGCATGGTGGTAGAATTTCACCGTACAAATTTGTGGTAACATTTTCGAGGGGTCATTTTGGGGTCAAAGGTCATCCAGGGGTTGTTATCGGATAACTTGACTGTGCTTTGATATATGGATAAGAGTTTTGGTATGGTGGTAGTTTTGCCGTACGAGTTTTGTGGTCACGTTTTGGAGGGGTCATTTTTGGGTCAAAGGTCGTTTTCGGGTAGCTTGGCTGTGCTTTTACGTATGAATATTAGTTTTGGTGTGGTGGTAGAGTTTCGCCGTACCACTTTTGTGGTCACGTTTTTGAGGGGTTATTTTGGGGTCAAAAGTCATGTAGGGCCATTATTGGGTAACTTGGCCTTGCTTTCATACCCATGCTTTGACGTATGGATATGAAGCACCCGGGGCGCTAATTAGGTCGAAAAACATGCCAGTATACTCATCTAGCGGGTATGCTCAGCTAGTGGGGAATTAGGGGTCATTCAAGGTCAATGGTCAAATGGGTTAAACATTGGTGTTGGTGTATGGACATGAAACTTGACGGTGGGGTTGATTGTTGATGCCACAAATCTTAAAGGTCACAACAAGGTCATCAGGGTCATTCAAGGTCAAAGGAGGTCAAATGGGGTAAACTTTAGTATCCAGGCGAAACTTGGTGGGTGGGGCGATTGTTGATGACGAAAATTTTATAGCTCATGACAAGGACATCAGGGGTCGTTCAAGGTCAAATGAACCGCAAAACTGAGGGTCATTCAATCCAGGTGATCGCAAAACACAAGGTGGCTAGCCAATCCAAGGACCGCCTAGGAAAATACTCTTAAAGGAACCACCGGTCCGAACTCTTAATGTATCCCACAGAATGCCCTCTTATGGCCCATATGCCCTTTTGACCTCCAATTACCCTACGTGACCTTTGACCCAAATATCAAAACATTCTTCCAAAGATTTTATCGCCCCATGCAAACTTGCTCAGATAACCACGGCCAAACAATGGGCTATATGTCATTGAACCTGTCATGACCCTACCATGACCTGACCCACAACTATGCCTTCCCTAACCAACCCAATTGGATGGTTACTGCATCAGTGATGCACTCGTTTTTCTGAGGATTTTTTTTGTTGTCTTAAAATGCAATTTTCTCATGAATCAATTTTTTTTTAAAATCCGGAGCAAAATGTTTTAAAAGGGTTCTAACATCGAATGTGCACAAGCCCTACTGGAAATTTTTTTTTTTGCTTTATCATGTGCAACATTTTGAATAGAATTTTAATCCAGGCAGTGGCTGTTAGAATTTGAGTTTTTTTTTTTATTTTGTTTTTAATTTTAAGCATTCAAGCTCAACCATGACAGGTACACTCTATATTTAATGCTTAACATTTTTTTTTGTATTTAATTTCCTTATTTCCCATGGCAAAGTGGACCGTGTGCAGTTGGAAGATTTTTACCAGGCTCTTACCTGTGTGAACACCTGGACTGGAAGGTTATCCAGACATTACAGTCCGTTTCATACATGAAGAAGACCGACTTTTCAACTCCACGCTATTTGCCCAAATTTTCAACCTGTTTTTATGAGTTTCACTACCCATTCCATGCAACAGTTATACACATTTCAAGAAAGGATGGAATGGGTATTTTTCGAGTGTCACTTGGTGGTGTTTTGTTGAGCTAACTTGTTTCAATGGAAATAAAGATCCCTTCTCTGAGGTTAGACAGCAGTGTTTGGCCGTTTCCTTGTAATCAGGCCTAAAAATACAGTTTTAAAGGGTATGGGCCGATTTAAGTATACACAGTTGTGCATCTTATAGAAGGCCGTCTCCCCAAAACCCTACCTGTGAAGTTTCCGCCCGATATTTTCAACCCGTTTTTTTTTTTTTTTTTTTAAAACATTATGTTGTAATCCCCATAGTGTGTTTTTAATATTGGTCGACAAAATGGGGCATGTTTCGCTCATAACATCCAAACCAAACCTCCTTTAGCCCTAATATTTCACAGGTAAATGAGAAAAATAGTACGTTTCTTCTGATACCAAATATTGACCACTTCCGGTAAAATTTGGGGTCCTGGGGACGAGGCTAGTAACGATCGGACCATGGACCTTTATGAAGCAGAATGCTGCCATTGAAATCATTTACAGCATGTCCACATATTTCAATAAATTACGTTTAGCAGTGAGTGGCATGAAACTACGAGCCCGTCCACTTTTTTGGCCCACTCCTTGACTGATGGGGGGGCACCCCTGGGGCAGTGGCTGCTGGTGGGTCTAATGCTTTTTGCACTCAAAGTCTACAACATACCCAGCTACCATTTTATTATTTTGACAAAAATACTACAAGTTAAAACTTGCAAGATCCCCCTATCTATCTACGGCCGCAGCCGAGATGTTGTTCCACCATTACGCCAAATTCCCCGCTGTCACTCCCCCCCCACCAATTCCGGGGATGCCAGACGACCCCTGCCATGACGTCCCGACAAATCACAACCAATGTAAGCCCCAAGGGACGCCAGAACCCCCGTCCCGTCATATGGTAACTTCCAACTGTGACATGAGACCACTTGATCAATGGCACGATGACAGCGAACCGGCAACCATGCACGGCGTTGGGCTACAGAAGATGAACTGAAGGGATTCCCATGACATCGGGGTTTTTTGGTCTTGTTCTCACGCCAGGCTATGTTTTGTACTCGCAAAACGTTGGTGTAGGTGCCATCCAGTCCATCCTGTAGCCTCTCTTCATGGTCCAAGTCTCAGCTCCACACAACAGGATACGCTCTACAGCAGGCTCTAAAGAAGATTCAGCTTGGTTGAAATTGGAGATACCAGATTGCCACTAAGTGTGTAGTTTAATTGCAGGCATTCACACTTGTCCTTTGCGTGACTGGAAGTCGTTTCTTGCTGTCGGCAACATAGGACCCTAGATTCTTGAAGTCCTTGACCTCTTTGAGTTGGCTACCATCCGTTGTGCATATAGGTTGATGATCAATCTTACTCATGACAGTCATATATTCAGTCATCTTGGCATTTCGATTAGGCCGACTTTGTCTGCCGCATTCTCAGTGATTTTAGTAGATCTGTGCACCACATATCAATATCAGAGACAAAATTTGATGAATAAAATACTGAACATTAGGGAATACACCTTAAGACAAATATTTACGTTGGACAGTAATTCAATCTCTTGTTTCTTAGCACGATGGAACAGTAATATTTAAAGCGCCACGTCCAAAAAGGAGAAGTCGTGAGCCTCGAACCAGCGACTCCCACGTATTATACGGGATCGCAGTCCGTTGCCTTTTCAATTCCATTCACACGAGTATCAATGGCGGATCCAGGATTTGAAAAATGTCAAAATTACGGGGGGCTGAAAAAGGCTGTAACTGTCCAAAAAGCTCAAAATGGGCTGATTTTGCAAAATTTGAATTACCGGGGGCGTGCGCCCCCTCCGCCCCCCCCCCCCGATCCGCGCCCGAGTATATATTTTGGTGTGAGCGTTTAATAGAGAGAGAACGCCTGATTTTCTTTTTCTTCTTTCTTGAATATTGTTGTAACTATTTCCATCACAATTGACAAAAGGTAAACTGTCATACACATTTCTCTAGATCCCATGCGCTTTCCTTTTGTCTTACGCTAGGAGTCTTTGAAATATAGAAATAATAACGTTTGCTTCCAAATCCGTATATATTATAGCAATCGGACACTATAAACTGGTAGTGATAAATTCGTGCATTGAAGAGACAACCGATTTGTCCACCCAAAGATGCAGTAGATTAGGCCAATAGTATTAGTTTTGACCTGGACTTTTTGGTAACAAGCTGATTTTTTCAGGATAGGTCCAGGAATATGTGTAGAATCACTGATAAAAAGTCCCCGAAAATCCCCTGGTGGCATTCTTCAAATTCAAGATGACTTCCAAAATGGCCGCCATTTTTTTATTTTGTTCATAATCTTCCCAAACATACCACTAGAAACAACATAAGGTATCCAAACATATGTTTTGAGGTATAAGGATTACCTATAAAACACTATAAAGATTATTTAACCTTTCACGTTCCAAAATGGCGCTCCAAATTTGCTGCCTTTCGAATCCGTAATATGGATGAAATATGAAAATGGTCAATTGTAGATAAATAAATTAGGCCACACGGAATCATCCGATTTGGTTGGTAATTTCTAACTACCCAGACTAACTTAACTAGCTAAAGAGCCAAAAGTTGTTTCGTACAAATTTCTCCAGCTATGCAATATTACATAATTAATTCTTAAGTTCATCATCTGGCTCAATAACAGCTGTGGACTGTATTCAACCATTATCGAGGGATGTGACGTAGATTTCCCCTTATGTTTGACATATGGAAAGAATCAAAGTGGTAAACTGAAAATGAAATAATAGAGTGGAGATGAAGTTAGCACTAATGTAAAATTGTCAAATTTTGAAAAGAGAACAGTCATGAAAAGCTCAAAGAACAATGTTGATCAGGCCCGGGACTCCTTCCGGGGACCTCACAGTCATCTATGATGTGGCCAGTGGCCTGTGGCTCTCCACAATCGCAGCCCGGATCGGTGAAAGCCCCACACTGATGCATGCATGAAGCGCTTTGTATGGCTAACGCCAGGCTGTTAGTCTGCCGAGGTGGACCCGATGCCCCTCCCACCGAGGTCACAGCCCTGAGCTTACAAGATTGGCTGTCCAAAACTGCTTTAGGGTCCAAGGTCTAGACGACCACCGCTGAGATCATCGTTACTCGGTCCGGAACACGAGGACTGCAGCATCATTGACTAGGCAGCAAAGCATTCCACGGGACGCTCTTCTCCCGAGGGTGTTGGTGGTGGGACTATCTAGGCCACACCAGTTCATCACCTTCCTTGGCAACTTGGATCATCGGGAAAGTTCTCCCAAGGTTTTGCAGGCGCATCCAGAGAACTGAATGTATTCAATATAGGCGTCACCAAAAGGGAAGGTTGCAGGAGCTATGCCAAAGAGAACTGGAAGTTATTCATACTCTAATGGCGTCACCAAAAGGCAACCACTTACAAGTCTCACTACATCATTCAGACGACATCAATCCCGGGCGAGTGGCACACCGTGACTCCAAACAGGTGCAGCAGACTCTGCAGCCGATAATGCCACAGCAACAGCCGGTGTATGCAAAGCGCCAAAGACGCAGCCCCCCCAGCCCCTGCAAGGCCGCCTGATGAGACGCATAGGCCGCGTCTGTGCAGCGACTGCCTTGGTGTGTTTGATTGAAAGTATGTGTCGGTGTCCCATCGTGACACTAGGCACTCCGGGCCGGGCCATGCAACAGCCCATCTCCATCTGACTGTACAGTTCTCTTTTTGCGCACCTACTTGCAAAATGTGAAAAAAAGAGCTACGTGTCCCTTGCCTGCCGAGTTTCAAGCGCCATCAGTGGAAGTAATTGACCCACAGTAGCCTAGGTCCCTCAAGAAAAAAGGTGCAACACTGCCTCCAAGTCCCCAAAAGAACCAGCAGCCATTCCAGCTGGTCTCGTCTGCGCAGGAGCACTGCGAGTGGCGAACAAGCTCCTTTAGTCATGCAGAATGGTGAAAGTAATGTGCATTTTGGGTGAAACGTCCGCTAATTTGGCACAGAGGTAGCGATTGATATGCTAAACAAATCTGGTCTAGGGGCCAACTTAATTTCCTTCCAATATGTCCGCCATTTTCAAAATGGCCGCCACCATATAAAAAGGCATTAATTATTGCAAATATGTGGTTGAAAACTTTATTATATAGGTCAGATAAGACTTGGTTTAACTTTTTAAATCATTATTTCTGTTATTTCACCAAAATCGTAGTTTAATTCAAAATGGCGGTCAGACATTGGGGCCTAAATTCAAGATGGCTGCCGCTCACAGGGAAAAGCTGCTTATTTTGTAGTTTACAGTGCAAACCATGGGTTTCGTTGATTTTTTCTAAAACTGGGCCCTCAACATATCCAAACCTACATTTAATTGTTGTAAATGCCAATGTACATGATATCAAAATGGCTGCCACATTCAAAATGGCTGCCAAATTAAAGATGGCAGCTACTGTAACCTTGATATGTTAAAGGTAGTATTGATTTTATATGTGTCATGGTAAATGATAAGATTTAATCAACATTCTAAAACATAATTGGTGTCTTGGTATGGTTAAACATTTTTGTCTGTGTGTATCACATAAACAATATGGCTGCCATGTTCAAAATAACTTCCACTATAAATTTAATAACATGCCTTAAATGTACTGCTGATTTTCTTTGTCAAGTTGTACCTCACAGGTCCTATTGCCATTCTACCAGGTAATCTTTTATGTGCTACCTGATGCTGTCAATGTGTATTTTCTAAGACTGTTATCATATTCAAAATAGCTGCTAATGTCACTTTGATAGTATTTAATACGGAGTTATTAATTGTCCCCGCCGAACGAGTTCGGAACGGGGACTATGAAATGAGCAGCGTTTGTCCGTTCGTTCGTCCGTCCGTCCGTCCGTGACAAAAATGTTAACCCACGTTGTGTGTGATTTATCTGGACTTCCGTAAGGGCTATGATGATGTAACTTGGTGGAAGGAAGCAGGTTGATGAGTTCTCGACATGATTAGATTTTGGGCCTAAAATATGCTAATTAAATATCTAATTAGCATAATTTACAAAAATTTCCCTGCAAGGCTTGTGTACAGGTTTTCTGGAGTTCCGTAAGGTGTATAATGATGTAACTTGGTGGAAGGAAGCAGGCTGAAGAGTTCTCGACCTGATTAGATTTTTGGCATATTTCGGGCAAATTGAGTATGCAAATGAGCTAATTAATATGCAAAAATCAGCGTAATACTATATTTTTGAAACGGTACATCGGATATGCAAAATTCCTTCACTGCATGAAAGCCTACCATGGTGCGGATCTTCTTTGACATTTTAAAGTGTGCGATATATTTGCGGCTCAGGTATGCAAATGAGCTAATTAAATATGCATAATTGCTGTATCGCTAAAACGGTAATCAGATATACAAAATTCCTTCACTACTCTGCCATACATCTTTTGTGTCAATTGTAATTGGGTCAAAGTGCTTGTGGGCCAATTAAAGGGGCATTTCTGATGCAATCGATCTCATTAAATATGCATAATTGCTGTATCGCAGAAACGGTACATTGGATATGCAAAGGGTGTCGTGGGGTGTTCAATGAGGGGAGGGGTGGGGTGGGGTGTTCGGGGAGGGGTGGGTGGGGGTGTCTATGGGAGGGGGATGTTTGCGGGGTGGTCCGGGGAGGGGGTGGGCGTGGGGTGGTCTAGGGGAGGGGGATGTGCGGTGTGTCCGGAGGATTTGGTGGTGGGGCGTGGTAGTTTTTCGTGGCGGGGCGGGTGGGGTGTCTGGGAGGGTGATGGGTGGTTTATTACATTGTAGTGCATTTAATAGCATGTTATGATCGCGCAATTCGGCGGGGACATTTTTACGCATCGCGTAATACGAGTTCGCCCTTGTTCCTGTTTCAATTGACCAAAATACCAGAAATTGGATGTGGTCATGTGAGGCATTACTGTTAAAAAATTACCAAAGTTATTTTTGGATTGTTTATTCATTCATTTAATCATTCTTCATTTGTTATTTCTGATAACTTGTAGAACCTCCATTCTATCATTTGTATTCAATGCTCCCTTCATCGTTTAAGACTCTAACTAGCGGTAAGTTGTTCTGTCATTGTATTGATGGTGTAATAACATATACTAACAATTAACGATCTATCTCCATGCACACATGAAGAAAGCAGGCTTGTACTTCGCAGGCCATGCCGCGCTGCTCAAAGGATATCAAAAGGTCATGCTGCGTGATTTTTTTTCTGTAGCCTTGTTTCACATCCAGTCCAACCCTCACTAGAAACTCTGGCCTAACATTTGGTACTGGAAGGAATCACAGATTCCCACCAGCACATACTCTGCTGATGTTTCACCAACAACCCTTCACCGGGTTGCACAAAGGAAGAACACCCCATCGGAATCAAGCAAAATCTTCCCTGATGTTTTAAAAACTTTTTGCAACCTTGGATACTCCTCCTTAAGAGATACCTTGAAAGAAACTATGCCAACAATTGACAGATGTTGTTGACCTCAAATGTACAACAGAACAAGATCCACTGAGTTCACTCCACCTACCTCAGATGCAATGTATCACCACTCAAACAGAGCAGCATATCAGGGAGGACATTTTGGGGACAAGCAATTGCTGCGAGCTCCGATCTACCAGATACATCTTACTGGGGTCGGAAAAATGCAGTCTCTTCACAGTCCTGCATGACAACCCTTGCCAGAGGCATCAAAGCATACATAGCCAGGTCAAAAACTGGCTAAAGTGTGACTGTATGTACCATAGAAGATGTTTTTTGTGTGGTACAATTTCTGACCTGCGTTCCTGATTCTGCAAGGCAAGGAGCCGCCCCTTGTCTGTGCACTGTTGTTCCAACATGGGCAGACACTGAATTTTGCAAGGTCCTTGTAGGTGCATTTTTCGGCTTCGACGTCGCGTCGCGTCGCCAACATTGGGCAGACCAAGAGAGTTCCATTGTCTGGTGGTGCTGTTCCACAATCACAGTAGTGTCCTGATCTGCCTTCCAGTAGCCCCACTTTCTTCGTCCTGCAAGGCACCTTGGATTCTCCGATTCTGGTTCTGATTTGTTGAGCCAATCGCCATTCAGGAGCCCATGAGGAGTCAGCTTCCAGGTGGGTGATGGTCAATTGTAGATACATAATTAGGCCACACAGGAATCTACGATTTGGGTTTGGTACTTCTAACTATCCAGACTAAACTTAACTAGCTAAAGAGCAAAAGTTGTTTCGTACAAATTACCTCCAGCTATGCAATTTTACATAATTATTCTTAATTTCATCATCTGGCTCAATAACAGCTGTGGACTGTATGCAACCATTACCGAGAGAGATGTACGTAGATTTTCCCCTTATGTCGTGACCAATATGTGAAAGATCAAAGTGTAAACTGAAAATAAATAAGAGAGTGGATATGAAGTTTAGCACTAATGTAAGATTTCATTTTGAAAAGAGAACAGTCCATGAAAGCTCAAAAGAAACAATGTTGATCAGGCCCGGGACTCCTTCCGGGAACCTCACATTCATCTATGATGTGCCCAGTGGCCTGTGGCTCTCCACATCGCACCCGGATCGGTGAAAGCCCCACACTGATCGTGTGATGGAAGCGCTTTGTATGGCTAACGCCAGCTGTAAGTCTGCCGAGGTGGCCCCATGCCTCCCACTCCCAACGAGGTCACAGCCCCGAGCTTACAATATAGGTGTCCAGACACTTCCTTTAGGGTCGCAGTGAGGACGACCACCTCTGAGATCATCATGTTATCGTGTCCGGAACACGCGGGACTGGCATCATCATGACTAGGCAGCAAAGGCAATGCCACTTACTCTCTGATCCCCGAAGGGTGTTGGTGGTGGGACTATCTAGGCCACACATGTTCATCACATTCCTTGGCGAACTTGTCATCTGAAGTTCCTCCCAAGGTTTGTAGGAGCTATGCCAAAGAGAACTGGAAGGTATTCAATAATAGGCCGGTCACCAAAAGGCAAGGTTTGCAGGAGGCTATGGCAAAGAGAACTGGAAGGTATTCAATAATAGGCGTCACCAAAAGGCAACCAATTTACAAGTCTCACTACAAATCCTTAGAATCGACATCAATCCCGGCGAGTGCACACCGTGCACTCAACAGGTGCAGCCAGACTCTGCGCCGAATAATGCAAATCAACAAGCCGGTTTAGCAAAAAGCGCCAAAGACTCGCCCCACCCAGCCCCATGCAAGGCCGCCTGAGAGACTGACTGAGGCCGCCCCCCCCGCGACTTGGCAGCGACTGCCTTGGTGTGTTGATTGAAAGTAAGTTTGCGGTCCATCGTGACACTAGGCACTCCGGTGCCGGGCCATGTTACGCCCATCTCCATCTGATGTAAAGTCTCTTTTTGCGCACCGACTTTCAAGGTGAAAAACGGAGTTGACGGCTCTTGGCCTGCGAGTTCAATGCGGCCATCAGTGGAAGAAAATTGACCCCAGTAGCTAGGTCCCTCTGCAACAAACACTGCCTCCAAGGTCCCAAAAGAACCAGCAGCCATTCCATGTGCCGTATCGTCTGCGGAGGAGCACTGCGATTGCGAAACAGCTCCATTTAGTCATTCAATGGTGAAAGTATTGTGCATTTTGTGGGTAAAAGTACCAAATTTGGCAAAGGTCGCTATTGTATGCTAAAAAACACATCTGGTCTAGGGGCCAAATTAATTTCCTTCTAATATGGCCGGCCCTTTTCAAAAATGGCCGCCACCATATTAAAAAGGCATTACTTATTGCAAATATGTGGTGGTAAACTTTATTATATCGGTCAGATAAGACTTGGTTTAACTTTTTAATCATATTTCTTTATTTCAATTTTCACCAAATCGTAGTTTAATTCAACATGGCGGTCAGACATTGGCCTAATTCAGATGGGGGGCTGCCGCTCACAGGAAAGCTGCTTGTTTGTAGTTTAAACACAGTGCAAAGCATGGGTTTCGTTGATTTTTTCTAAAACTGGGGCCCTCAACATATCCAAAACCTACATTTAATTGTTGTAAATGCCAATGTAACAATGATTCAACATGGCTCCACATATCAAAATGGCTGCCAAATTACAGATGGCAGCTACTGTACCCTTGATATGTTAAAGGTAAGTATTGATTTTATATGGTCATGGTAAATGATAAGATTTAATCACCATTCTAAAACATAATTGGGTGTCTGGGTATGGTTAAACATTTGTCTGTGTGTAATCACCTAAACAATTGGCTGCCATGTTCAAAATAGCTGCCACTAAATTTAATAACTGCCTTAAATTTACTGCTGATTTTCTTTGTCAAGTTGTACCTCACAGTTCCTATTGCCATTCTACCAGGTAATCTTTTATGTGCTACCTGATGCTGTCAATGTGTATTTCTAATACTGTTATCATATTCAATAGCTTCTAAATGTTGCACTTTGAATATATTTAATACGGAGTTATTATTGTCCCCGGCCGAACGAGTTCGGAAACGGTACTATTAAATGAGCATCGTTTGTCCCGTTTCGTTCGTCCGTCCTCCGGGGGGTTTGTCCATCCGTCCGTCCGTGACAAAAAATGTTAACCCACGTTGTGTGTTGAATTTATCTGACTTTCCGTAAGGGCTATGATGATGTAACTTGGTGGAAGGAAGCAGGTGATGAGTCTCGACATGATTAAGATTTTGGGCCTAAAAATATGCTATTAAATATCTACATTCGCATATTTACAAAATTTCCCTTGCAAGGCTTGTGTCAGGTTTTTCTGGAGTTCCGTACGGTGTATAATGATGTAACTTGGTGGGAAGGAAAGCATGCTGAAGAGTTCTCGACCTGATGATTTTTGGGCAATATTTCGTTCTGTGCACATTGAGTAGGCAAATGAGCTTTATATGGCAAAAATCACGTAATCGATAAATTTTTTGAAACGGTACATCGGATATGCAAAATTCCTTCACTGCATGAAAGCCTACCATGTTGCGCATCTTTTTGACCTTTCAAGTGGGTGCGTTATATTGCGGCTCAGGTATGCAAATGAGCTAAATTAAATATGCATATTGCTGTATCGCTAAACGGTAATCAATATCCAAAATCCTTCATACTCTGCCATAACATACATCTTTTTGTGTCAATTGTAATTGGGTCAAGAGTGCTTGTGGGCCATTAAAGGGGCATTCTGATGAAATCGATCTCATTCAATATGCATAATTGCTGTATCGCAGAAACGGTACATGTATATGCCAAGGGGTGTCGGGGGTGTCATGGAGGGTAGGGGTGGGGTGGGGTTCGGGGAGTGTGGGGTGGGTGTCTAGGGGAGGGGGATGGCGGGGTGGTCGGGGAGGGTGGCGTGGGGTGGGGTGTCCTAGGTGGGGGGATGTGCCAGGGGTGGGTCGGGAGTTGGGCGGGTAGTGTGTCGGGCGGGGACGGGTGGGGTGTTCGGGGAGGGGGTGGGTGGGTTTTATACATTGTATTTGCATTTATAGCATGTTAATGATGGCGCAATTCGGCGGGGACATCTATTTTACGCATCGCGTAAATACGAGTTCGCCTTGTTCCGGTTTTACCAATGGACCAAACTACCATAAAATGGATGTGGTCATGTGAGGCATTACTTTTAAAATTTACCAAGTATTTTTGGATTGTTTATTCATTCATTTATTATTCATTCTTCATTTTGTTATTTCTGATAACTTGTAGAACCTCCATTCTATATTGTATGCATGCATCCCTTTCATATTTTAAGACTCTAGCTAGCGTAGTTTGTTTCTGTCAGGGGATGATGGTGTAATAATCAGATACTAACATCTAACTATCTATCTCCTGCACACATTAAGAAGGCAGGCTTGTACTTCTGCAGTCAAATTGCCGTGCTTGCTCAATGATTCAAATGGGGTCTGCGCGTGGATTTTTTTTTCTGTAGCCTTGTTCAGTCAGCCAGTCCAACCTCACTGAACTCTGGCTAGCATTTTTGGTTACTGGGAAAGGAATCACAGATTCACCCCGCAGCACATCTCTGCTGAGTTTTCAACACCTTCACCGGTTTGCAACCAAAGGAAAGAACACCGCATGGGTAATCAAGCAAAATCTTTCCTGATGTTGTAAAAAACTTTGCAAACCTTAATAAACTCCTCCTTAAGAAGATACTTGACAGAACTATTGGCCAACATTGAAAGCTTTGTTTGACCTCAATGTAGCAACAAGAAAGAATCCATTGAGTTTTTCATTCCACCTACCCTCCGATTCACTGTATCAACACTCAAAACCACTCAACAGAGCAGCCATATATCAGGCAGGAATTGTTGGGGCCAAGCATTGCTGCGAGCTCCAGAGCTACCAAAATCCAGCTTACTGGGGTCGGTAAAAATGCATCTTTCACAGTCCTGCATGGACAACCTTGCCACAGGCATCAAAAGCAACCTAGCCAGGTCCAAAACTGCTGAAGTGTGACTGTATGTAAATAGAAGATGTTTTGTGGGTACAATGGTCTGACTGCTTCACTGAATTCTGCAAGGGCCCTTGTCTTTGCACTGTTGTTCCAACATGTGGCAGACACTGAATTTTGCAAGGTCCTTGATTTGCATTGTTTCGCCAACATTGGCAGACTCAAAGAATTTTCCATTGTCTGTGGTGCTGTTCTAAACATTACAGGTAGTGTCCTGATCTGCTTCCAGGTAGCCCCACTTCTGCCAGGCAACCTTGTGATCCGATTCTGTTTCTGAATTTGTTGAGAACCTCGCATTCAGACAGGCCATGAGGATCAGCTCCAGGGGGTGATGCTCATCAGTTTCACTACCAATAGAATTTTACTTGGTTGATAGGAAGTCTTTTCTTTCCACAAGGCGACTCGCTTAAACTCCGTTGGACTGGCTGTTCAAGGGGTTGGACTTTTGCTTGAGAAAACTCCCTGGATTTAAGGTCGTTAGCAGCTGGTCTATGTCCAGACAGGGTGGTTTCATGTAGAATATTTGGCGCTACTCTTGCATGCTCGCTACACTACAACAAATGTTTGGTGGAGCACTTCGCTGCCTAGGATGGGTATAAGTTACCCGTTGACATTCTGTGATAAGCAGGCAGGTGGCATTTAATGCTGGATCAGCTTCTTTGGATGATTGACCCTTTCCCATACAGGGTTAGTATACTCTGCCCATAAGTATACAGGAAAGTGCCGTCGATCTTTAGGGTATGTGGGCGCGCCACCCCATCTTGTGCCAGTGATTTTGTTCAAGATGTTAAAAAAGTGCGTGAACATACTTAACTCTTCTTTTCATGATGTGGGTCGTATAAGAAGAGTGTGGTCCAATAACTCCTAGATAGACATAATATCACAGTTGCTCTAGGGGTCTTCCAGACCAGGTTTAATTTAAGCTGACGTTTGGCTTCAACGGTTGGCGTCGAAGGAAATACATGTCTGTGTCCCTTTGAATGTATTTTTGCACACGGCGCTCAACCAACTGAGGGCTATCAAGACTCCTGGGTTTGGTAGAGGACGATAGATCATCATAGTGTTGGTTCGAAAGGTGTCCATTGCTTTCTACGTGCATAATACGGAGGTCGCTGGTTCGAATCCGGCCATGCACACATGTGATTTTTTTTTTTTTTCAACTACACTTGTGTGCGCTGGCTTATCTCCAGGGAAAGATAAAAATATCCATCCTTTGTCTACCTGGAGACTAAGTAGTTAAGACTTTACAAACAATATAAATTCTATATGTAAATACCGTCTGGTGCTATCCGCTAGAAAGCGATGGACACCTTTCGAACCTACACCTATAGATGATATATCGCTCATCTGCCAACCAGTCTTGATATCATTTGTTAGAGCGCCGTGCTAGTACACGTAGGTTACCAGTTCGAATCTGGCCATGCGCACAATGTTTTTTTTTCAACACTTGTGTGCGCTGACTATCTCCAGAGAAAGATTAATACATATCCATCCTTGTCTCCCGGAGCAACTATTAGTTAATGTCGGTGGAGTCAATTAGGTGTGCCTGGTTTGATCCTTTCCTCTGACACTTCCTCACCTTAGCAGTTGTTTTAAACTGCGACAGTGTGATTGGCTTCAAACATGGTGGAATACCCCTGATATCCGTTATCACATTCCTGCCTGGTAGTAGTCCGTCTCACAGCCGCTTGGTATTAATCTCCGGGCGTCTTTTCACTAGTTAATATATAATAATAATAAGAACAGTCTTGATATAGCGACGAATGCAGAGGCCTCTCAGGCGCTTTACATAGAATTGAGCAATAGAAAAACTATTAATACGACAAATACAAAAATGATCAAATTCTAATGTTAAAAACACATGATATACATCACTTATACACAATTTCAAAATAACTTTAATTTTAAGTAGAAATTCGAACATTATTCGTCACCACAGATAGAAAGAAGACAACCCAGTTGCTCCTATACTAACATGGGGATACACCTGAACCGTCCCTGTGAGATCTGTGTGTTGTACCCCAAAGCGACATCGTTTTTAATTTGGATCTTTCCTGGATTCAGATCCTTTTACCCTCACCTAACTGAATGAAACAACTACCTAGGTCAACCGGATTGGATGAGGTAGAGAATAAGAAAAAGAAAGGAAGCAAACCAAAATCACAGATTGGTGATTGGACTGCATTCAGAAACAGGATCTTATCAGGAGCCCAAAATGTGTGTAAATAGGAATGTTCTTTCAGACGTGACTTGAAAATATTTTGGCAGACTGAGCTAAGCGGATACTATTAGGGGGGAGGGTTTATCCACAAAATGTGCTCGCGACGCAAAAGATCTCATCACCATGAACTTTTTTGATGAGTTTGGATGATTTACTCAGCTTGGAAGCGAAGAAGATGAATCTCAAGGTTCTCGGTGGTGAATACATACAGCTGTATGAGCTCACAGAGATAGGCAGGGACATGCTGTGGATGCCCTTAAGTTGAAGAAGTGAATCATTAAAAAAAAAACTGCCCTCCGTTTAATTGAAGCCAATGCAGTTTAGAGAGTGGGTGATATGGTCTCGTCGACGGATTTTTAAGGACAAGACGAGCAGCTGCATTTTGAATTCGCTGAACCTTGGTCAATTCTCCTTCTTCTCTTTCTGGAAGGCCATAAAGCAAGGAATGGCAGGAATCCAGCCTAGATGTACAAAGGCGTGGACCAATCTGATGTAGATTTTCATCAAGGTACTGTCGAAGCTGCCGCAATTTTCCTTATTGAGAGCCAAGCCGCTTTTGCTAAGCTGTTAACATATTGATCATTCTTATAATTAGTCTAAGATTACACCAAGGTTCCGTGCTACAGCTGACGATGTTAATCCAGAATGCCAAGGATCATATATTTGGCTGAGAGTTGCTAGCCGATCTACTGAAATGAGAGGCGAAGTACAACATCTCCGTCTTCTTCTGTCATTTTTAATAATCAGCTTGTTGGATTTACACCAGATCTTGATGTCAGCATGCATGTTTCAATCTTTTTTATGGCTGCTGTTCATAGATCCCGAGGGTGGAAACTCAGGTAGAGCTGGTGTCCATCAGCGTAATTAACACATTGATACCGTGGGGCAGTTTATGATATCCTTTCGTGGGGCACTTGAACAAGAGAAGTCAATCGGTCCAGTAACCGCGCCCTGTGGGACTCCACAGGATCTGACGAAGGCACCTCTGACTGATATAGATGAGTTTCGGCCATCTAGTTAAGACGAGACCAACTTAGTGCTTTCCAGTACTCCCATACCGTCTTAGACGGTTTAGGAGCTGTTTGTGGTCTCTGGTGTCGAAGGGCGGCGCTGAAGTCCAGTATTACACTAGTACAGCCTCTTTGTTTGTCATAGCAGTCAAGAGGTCAGTTCTGCACCCGTAACAGGTCAGTCTCAGTACTGTGATATTGCCGGTATGCGGACTGCATCGGAGCATGGAGATCATAGTTGGGGGCAAATTTGTTCATAGTTATGGAGTTGCATCGGCACGTAAGTTGTATACTTCTAAAGTAGTGGCCATTTCGAGGTTTGGCAGCCATCTTGGCAAATTATAATGGAAAGAAGCAATTTAACAACATACCGTAATTGGTTTCCTCTTACGTTGATGTGACTTCCTTCCTTGAGGGAGTTATATCAAGATTAAGACACATTCATTTCTTGATAAGCAAGGAGAAGCTTAAAGGGACATGAGTAGATTTCCAGAATGAAGGGGCCCCCTTTTTCTCGAACCCCGGTTTTTTTACAGATTTGGAATCTTACCAACGTATTAGATCACACTGAAGTGAATAAGCCGAATACGCCGTCCTTTATGTAATAAGAGATGAGTTAGTAGTTTTTCTGTCGTGCACGGCAGAAAGTCAAAAGCAAGAATGGTTTCTATGGGGAACGATTACGATAGCAGGCAAGTTCAAACACGGTTTGCGGTTTTATTTTGCGCCTGTTTGTCCAAAAAACCGTCGAACGTTCTCGGTAGGGTGTCTACACCGATCCAGTGAAATTTGAGAGACTTCGTATCCTAAAAAAATCCTCCTCCTGTCACTTTAAGTGACCAATTAAGCAGCCATTTTGGATTTGTCTTCGCGCCATTTTGGATTCAAAGTCTTATTTGGTTGTATTCTTACGGTGATGTGAATTCTATCTTTAATGCACATCGTTCAATAACCACCTTAGGGAATCATAACAAGATCAAGACAAAACAATTGCAGTTTCTTTATAATCAAATGAATGCATTCAAATTGGCTGCCCATTTTGATTTTTCTGCCATTTTGGATCAATTTTGCTAATGTAAAACAATGGAATTACCGATGGAGTGGCCATCAGGGTATCTCTGTTTTTAAAAATGGCACGAAACACATCAAATTGAGTAATTGGATCATATAATACACATGAAAGCACTTCTACACACATGACATTTTAAACATGGCGGGGCCATTTTGAATTTGGCGGCCCATCTGGAGGAAATTAATTTGGTGGGCCCCTAGACCATATTATTCAGCATACAAGAGCTAACATCTGTGCCAAATTTGGTACTTTTCACCCAAATGCACAATAGGTTGATATTTGTCACCATTCTGCAGGATGACAATTTGGCACATCTGAACGCAAATGTTGAAACGGAAACGACCGGGCGCCAGACAGAACCCTGAGGGCCCAGCCCCAAGCGGCGCCCGTCCACTGCCTGCTGCACGCCCCCACGATGTCTCCCAGACGAAAGATCTGCCGCGGATGAGAGCAGCATCATGAAACAGCTAATTGACCCGACAAGCCCGACATCAGTGAAGACCCTGAGCATCCCAGAACGCTAGAGACTTATCATACGCAGCAATTTAGATCACGAACAGGGCCGTACTGCAAGGACTTCTTTGGGGGGTGCGGCACATTTTTTTTTTTGGTAAAAGTGGACCTAACCCCCAAAATGGTGCTACCCTTTTGAAATATCTGTGGAAAAATCGACTTTCCCTGTCAAAATTTTGGACCTTTTTATTACAAGATTTAGCAAAAAGTGCACCTTTTGTTCCCGTTTGTGGATTTGGCGGGATCCCATACACGGGCCGTTGGAGCGTGATCGACCGGATGTTCTATGCTAGGAAAAAAACAGCCAATCAGCTTGAGGCAACTGTGACAGAGCGTTTTTGATTGGGTAAAAAAAGTCCCCTTAAAAGGGGACGCTCACCATATCAAAAATTGGTGTTTGTTTTTCAATTAATTTTCCACAAACATATTAAATAAATTGCCCTAAATTTGAAACCAAAAATATGTATTTTCGGATGCTGCGTACACCGTTGCCATGGTGAAGGCGGCAAACTTCTCGCTAAAATGCCCGGATTCGATATATTAAAAAGAATATTTTATTTTGTCATCTGGGGACTTTTACCAAAACTGTACAATACAAAGATTTCTTGCAACCACTCGGAAGCCTTAGAATAATATAACACTTATTTCATTACGAGCCATTTTTTATTCTTTTTTATTTTTTGACCCATATGACGGTTTGGTATTTTGAATGGGTATAAGTCCCCTTAATTGGCGCAAGCTGGTGAAAGGCAGGGCACATTATGTCCTAAGGTGTGAAAGAAAGTGGAAACTCTGAAATAATGTGGATTCTTCCTATTCCCTTAACTTATTTACTTGTAATCTGGAATATATCATATGTCAATAGCTATACAATATTATGGTATTATTTGAATTCCAATAACTTTAAAAGTACTATATTTAGTCCTGATTGTTTTTCTGAACACTTCCGGCTTCAACATTTCTGCAAACTAAAAATGGCGGGCCATATTTTGGGCCCATTTTGAATTTGTGAATACTTGGTCATTGTTGAAACTACTCCTTGGTTTATTTTAAATAGATTCCTCATACCAAAAACATATGTGTTGATATTTTGTTTGTTTTTTAAACAGTTAGTTTCCAAAATATATTAAAAACGGCCATTTTGGACGCCATCTTCTTGGATTTTGAAAATGCCACCAGGGGATTTGCGGGGACTTTTGTCATGTGATAGTACACGTGTTCCAGCACCTATACTGAGGAAATCAGCTTGTTACCAAATATGTCACCTATTTGGCTATATTAGCTAATACTACTGGCCTATATATGTTCTTTCTCGATTTCCTGAGAACATGGTGTTATTTTGAAAGTATGCGTGCGAAAGTTTTCTGGTCACTTTTGTATTTTCTATAGATTGTTTTACCTCTGCTCATTGAATCTTGTGCAAAATTCGTTGGGACAATGGCTTCCTGACACCACCTCTTTTACTACGGTAATGTTGGCAGTATTTTGTTAGCACATGCTTTCTTGAGGTTTAACATTTATTTACCTTTGTTACCCCCCTCCCGCCCCACAAACGCAATTTGAGGTACATCAGCATCAAATCACGCCAGGTTACAATTATACACACCACCATTGATATAGGGGAGCGGGGAAGTGTCATTATGAAACAAGTGTCCCAATAATTTCGTCACCAGATTATATGAACGGAGTGAAAAAAAAACAAAAATAATCCTTGCGGACAATTTACTTTCCATAGAGAAAGGTATTTCAAGGTATGCTCTTTTTATGAAACATTGAAAATGTCTTAAATTCAGTCTCAGAGACTCGCGTTTTTACATATAAAATCTGTTAGAATTCGTTTTATATAACACTCTCCCATTGAAAAATCGCAGGTTTTGGGCAGAAAACCTGTCATAAAAAAATGAAATATCTTACGATTAATTTAGTTTCCGTAGAAAAAAGTATTTCAAGGTATGCTCTTTCTATGAAACATTGAAAATGTCTTAAATTCAGTCTCAGAGACTCGCGTTTTTACATATAAAATCTGTTAGAATTCGTTTTATATAACGCTCTTCCTTTGAAAAATCGCAGGAATTGAGCAGAAAACCTGTCATAAAAAAATGAAATATCTTACGATTAATTTAGTTTCCCTAGAAAAAGGATTTCAAAGAATGCTCTTTCTATTAAACATTGAAAATACCTTAAATTCAGTCGCAGAGGCTCGCGTTTATACATATAGCATCTTTCAGAGTTCACCTTATTTCTTTTTCTATAATATTAAAAATCTCCTGAAATCGCTGAAAATCAATGATATTTTAATACAGCTGTAAATTATTGAAAAATAGAGATGTTGGTAGCCAAGGGTCTAAAGGGTCCAAAACTGAGAAAAGACATTCATATGATATAATGGGCAGAATGGCAAAATATGCCGAAACGGTAGAAGCTGCAAAATGGACATGGCAGAATCGGCAGAAAAGTAGAAAGGGCAGAATAGCAAATATAAGAATATCCGGATGGCATTCAAGCAAATAACGCCAGGGGGAAAACACTTTAGGTTGAACAAGATCTTAGCCTTTTTAAATTTTTACCCTTGTTGTCAGAGCATTGCTTCAGTATCTCCAAACATCTTGCTCATATCTTCAACCTTTTCGCTATCTCGTGGTCTTTCCCTCCGCCCTCAAGATTGCAAAAGTAAATCTCCCTTCTTCAAGAGGAACTACCGGCCCAATTTCTCACTCCCTGCCATGCTTCTGTAAGGTTATTGAGCGCCTTACCTACAGTAGACTTGACCACTTTCTCGGCTAACAAACAATCCTCAAGACACCATCGTATTCAGGAAAAAAACACTCACACTCTTGCTCTTCTTGACATACCATCATCACAAAATCTCTTCTCTCTCTCTCCCAAAGCTTCAACCATAGGAATTTTCCTTGATCTTTCTCAGCTTTCGAACAACTATCGACCAAACTGATATTCTTATTTTAAACTCAACTTCATGGTGTCCGTGGAATCCTCTTTAACTACTTTCAAACTATTTTCAAGATAAGGGAAAAAAAAACAGTTTACTACTTTCCTTTAATCTCTACTCTTCGACTTCTCCCAGTTTTCATGCGGTGCTCCTCCAGACTCTATACTTGGTCCACTCATCTTCCTTATCTTGGTAATGACATCCCCGATGCTTCAAAACACTTACGTACAATGTGCCGATGTACTATAGAGTCGATCCAACCTCATATTGGCCCGTTCCCCTATAACTTATGGTCTGTCGACTGTGCGACATTGTATAGACTCAGGGTATCACTTCAAGTGTAAATCGTAGTATAATGGCAGGGCCTAGCCACTTGGTGTCGGTGGCGTAGCCAGAGGGGGGGGGGGCAGGGGGAACGTTCCCCACACGACCCCCGAGATGTTTTGGGTCGGCACCTAACGGTCCTTCGGTACATTTTTTTTTTTTGTCTTAAAAGCTATAAGCTTTTTGAGCGCGTGCGTGGTGCATTATAGAGCTTCATGAATTGGGTTTGGCTAATAACTGTTAATTTGCAATACTACCTACCCTAGAAGTATGCGTTGTTTAGAAAATTTATTCCCAAAAAATTGGTCAACGGGCGAGTGTAGCGATCCGTGAAAAAAATATTTTGTCGGTTCAATCAAGTGTTCGGTAACATTCACAAATCTGTGCCCCCCTCGTCAAAAAATCCTGGCTACGCCACGGCTTTAGTGTTAACACACCAATGTTAACTCGCGCACGGGCTTGGTGTACATAAACCAGCTGTTGAACTGTTGTTCTCATGCTGGTATTTCTGATAAAAGCCTTTTACATGCGGCGGGCCGCGGTGGCGCCAAGAAATCCCAATTGAAGGTTAGACGAAATCTTGAAACGAAAAATGTCTGATTTTTTATCTGTTTATCAAGAGTAGAGAAAACAACATGGTTATAAGACCCACAATGTTGTCACGAAGAATCAACCCCACCGTAAGGTTTATTTGACTATTCTAGTGAGACATACCCCAACACCACGATAATTTGACAAAACATTGAGTTTTGCCAAGCACATAGTTTTTCTGATTTTTTTTATGTTATGATAACGGATGGGCTTTTGACCGAACACATCAAAGCCGCCTAAATCGGTGTGTGCTTTATATTATGGCTGTATTACTGTTTGATTCGTTTTGGTGAGTTGCTATATTGAAAGAGTCTTGGCCGCCATCGTCCGAGTCCTAAGACGGTTTTGATGTTAGCGCCAACCAAGTGATTTTCTAAATCCTCGTTCATAACGTAATGTTTTCAGCCATTAATATGCTATCTTTATCAAAAAATAAGTCGCATTTAAATCTTATTTCATAATTATTGGTCATATTATAAATTTATTACTGAAAACATTTTCAAATATGTTATTATCTCAGCCTCATTCGCAACATTGGAAAATCGCCGGAATCGCAGGTGGCCTCCTGGAAGTAGTCTCTTAAGCTCTCGCCCTTTCTGGGCGCGGCAATAAGCCGATCACAATCGGTTTTGGCTCCGCGTCCAAGTAAAAAATTAGGACTGAGCACAAACAAGTAATGTTTGTCGTACATTTCATTCAACCTTCTGAATAAACATGATGCAGAGGCCTATAGTAGAACTCGTTATTATGATTTAAAAAGTCCACTACATTTTAGTCCTATCATCTGATTCCGATCACTTGTCACTGTCCTCCGTAAATCACTTGATTAGGATTAGATTTATGTCAATATCAACAATATTCCTCCTTGTTCCAGTAGGAGTCTTCTATCCCAATACATGTTTATTTATTTTTCCATTTTTTTCCAATCTATTTTGGTGACTTTACTATGTATGCATCATAAAATTCTTGCGTTCTTCATTGCTGTCTATTCAATGATATTCAATAGGATTCCTGTGGCCAACTGTCAATTTAACTTTTGTTGTACGTAAACTTCGTGTAAATTAAATTAAATAAATCGCCTACAGATTCTTGTCGTGGTCTACCTACTTTATTTTGTGTACATTATGTCCATTCAAATGCCCCTGCATACCGCAGGAAAATATTGATGGCATGCCCTTCTTTAAAAAATCCCACACTGCCTGGCATGATGCAGTATACTACTCTCATTTAATTCTCTAAGACGATTTCCAAAATCATGATTTGTTTTAAGCTTTATTATTTCCCTCATACATCAGATTTTATACCTCCGCACGCAAAATGTATGGGGACATATAGCGTTGGATCGACATAAACATCTTCCTTTCAAATCCGGACATGAATACGTACGCCCCATCCAGACTTTTATCGTGGAACTCCAACATGGTTCTAACTTGTTCAAAGGCCAACAAACTGTCCTTAAATCCAAGCAAAACTATTTATATCCACCTTCCACACTGGCAAAAACAGAAACCCACAAAAAAAATCCATACGGATCACATTAATATGGACAATATTCCCATTATCCGTTACCATACGATTATTTAGGCGTCACAATCGATAGTAAATTAAGCTGTCATTATCAACTCAACCAAATCACAAATCAAATGACATCGCCGGATAAGAATGAGGGAGGCCCTCTATAATCATCATAAGTTAAATTTCAACCATCAATTTTGAGTTGTGTTTTGGCAACTACTTTTCATGTACGCAGGTGGTTTTTTATCCCCAAAATCACTTGTATCAAGAAAACTTTGAGAAACTTCAAGGGATCTCTCTGGAAAAACAAGCTTAGAGCATGCCTCCATTTCAATGACCATTTATTAACTTCTCATCTTCCTGCTTTTATTAAAAACATGAAGATGTTGGCATGCTGCCCTTTGTTATGGAGCGTGTAAGTGATGCCCAGATATACCTTTCATCCTTCATAAGCTATAAAGAAGTTTACATGAGGCCAGCCTTTATAACAATACCCAAATACCTTTAGCTTATTAACATAAGATTTGGATTATATAACCGCGTCTTCACCCATCAGACTCTGAATACAACCAATGGCCATGACCGCGCTATTTATATAATGAAAAAGTTAACTATTACTATGAGCTAATAAAATCAAATCCCATGGCACAATTCAATAGCTTTCAAGTTCACAATTGTATTGACAAATACATCCCATGTATTTTAGTACGGTGAGATCCCCAGGACACTGCATCGTCACTGTTTGTTATATGTGCTCATCCAAGGCTAATACTTAACTGAGCCCTTGGTAGATTAGGCAGTCTAACGCATAGTGCGGTGGATGGTTTGTATTTACCTAATAGATTGTTTGTGGTTTTTTGGGCCATTTCCCATTTAGTGTTCCGGTCCCCCAGAAAACAAAAATGCAAAATGAGCTATCCCCCCCCCCTAAGAATCAGAGTGCCACTCATATATATCGTTCTAATAATATAGCGCACATCCTTTGCAAAGCGGCATTGTGGTTCTTGGGTGAAAGGTTTCAAACTATGGAAATTCAATTACCCATTGAAGCCTGTTATTATATAGACCTCACTAAAACCGATTTTTAGAAGTATGTAAAGTGGAATTTTTGGAAACCAGCCAAAAGGTACACTTTAAGCACGTCCGC
>JAMKCH010052698.1:0-57384 GCA_023653785.1 Ophioderma brevispina
ATAAGGCCTATTTTTAAAGGCCTAAGTGTGATGTCAACGAAACAAATGGAAGGATTTCTACAGTTTTGCTGGGTAGATCACGGGCATCTATATTTTACGCGTGTCCTATATGTCACAAGTTTTAGGGAGAACCCGAACAAAGCCACTATATCATTGAACATTTCACATCTTGTACTAGATATTTGCAAGAAAAACGGCTTATCTCAGCTTCTTTGCTCGAAAACCTAAGCGTCATTTTTATTTTTTAGTCAAACAGGCCATGTACTACTTGGGATTTATTTTCCGTTTTTGTTTTGGCCCATTTTTTTTCATATATCGATAAGATCTTAAAAAAGACCCATATCTATAGTTTTGCCGAAAACGCTTTAGCTATACATGTACACTTTAGGGCAAATTTGAACACAAATTTATCAATTGTCCTCAAAATTTCGAAACCCCCCCTTTTAGCCAATTTTGTTTTCAGATTGAGGGGAATTGGGAACGATTTTTCAAAACATTATTTTGTAGACTTTTGGCTTAATAATTAAGGAAATTTTACTTTCATTTTTTCCAACAATTTTAGAAAATATCCGAAAAAGGGACGTATTACTATACCAAAATTGGCATGAACAAAGGGTAATGTCCATATACCAGAAGACTGACAATTATAGACTCATATTGCGAGACAACGTCCCCGTATATTTTGACGTACCCTCCCGGACAATGTTGGCCTAAAAAGACAATTAGGAAGATCACGCACCTTCTAGACTGCAAATCTTGACCTGTATCAATGTTATAATCCTTAGCAATACTCTGCGGGAACAGTCCCAATTCAAATTCAAATCCGTAAGACCTCATGAATATATGTCCAAAGTGTATGATTCTGCAGTTAGCTTGATATCTGGGTCCTGTATAAATATCGTTGCCCTAATATATTCCCATGTAATTACTGTAATCCTTAAAACAGTAATCCCATGGAATTGCATATCCCAGTGGAATTAATACAATTTATAATCTAGTCGTCTGTCGGTTAATATAATCCACAAGCTGCGATTCTACAGTTGACTGGATATCTGGTGTGGGTAACACATCTTTGTTTATTTTCAAAAATCCCCATTATTCCTTCTCGCAATATTTCGAAAACTACGGTTTCCATTTGTATCCTCATGTCCACTGAATGGTATTGTAAATGAGACATCAATACACCACATGTACACGTAGCGGACTACACCCTCTTGAAACATGTGTGAACTCAAAAACTGATCGGCTAATAATTCTTATCGTGCCAATTGACATCTCTTTAGACTTTCAATGGATAGTAAAGATGCAAATTAGGGATGAATAAAGTTACGAATCCACAGATTTTCAAACCGATTGATGAGGTTATAAAGGCCATTGATTTACATTGTGAGCAATGGTTTTTTATGTCAGGGAAACCACTCGCAACAGAAGAATTCGGTTTTACGACCACTCGGGCTTCGACCTAGTGAATTACGACACTTTACGGAAATCTTCCGTTTATCGTGGGTTCCTTAAACATATCGCCGTGATGGCCGAGTGGTTTAAGCGTTGGACTTGTGTTGAAATCAAAGGGGTCCCTCCGAAGGTTCGACCCCTGCTCGCAGCGACTACGGTATTTTAATGCTCGTCTTTTGTAGTAATATTACCGTTGTCGTTTCCTCCTCCCAGAAGTTGTTGATATCATTTTGTCAGCTTGTGTTATTATATTATTATTTTTATGACTACTGTAATTTCATTTCCCTTGCCTC
Organism: Ophioderma brevispina; assembly: GCA_023653785.1. Taxonomy (NCBI): domain Eukaryota; kingdom Metazoa; phylum Echinodermata; class Ophiuroidea; order Amphilepidida; family Ophiodermatidae; genus Ophioderma; species Ophioderma brevispina. Next base: position 1,749 of record JAMKCH010052698.1, read on the forward strand.
TATAAAAACAATGGACAAGTTCTCGTATGTCCTTTTAGGGTGTTTGTTTTGTCATGTCCTGTCCAATAATTTAATCTTAAAATTGATTATGAAGGTGCGGGGTCATGCTCAAACGCATCAGACGGCGACTATTGATATTCACATGTCTTTTTTTCTCTTATTTTAAGGCTCGTCATTTTGTATTGTTTTAATATTATCGTTGTCGTTTCCCCCTCCCAGAAGTTGTGCTATTCATTGTTTTCGGCTTGTCATTGTGTTATGATATTTTTATGACTACGTTACCCAGATTGGTCAAAATCGAATGTGAAAAAGTGCTGAGTGAGATGTGTTGATGGCGAGGGGTTAAGTAGTTGGACTTGAAATCCAGGGGTCTCCGCGTAGGTTCGAAACCCAGCTTCGCAGCGACTATGATATTTTAATGTCTGTATTTTCCTATTATTGTTGTAATGACTCGTCATTTTTATTAATATTACCGTTCTTCATTTCCTCCCAGAAGTTGGGCATCATTTTTTCAGCTTGTGTATTATATTAGTATTTTATGACTACTTTAAGAAAGATTGTCCAAAATCGAATGAAATAGTGAGTGATATCTGCTGTGATGGCCGAAGTAGTTAAGGCCGTGACGTGAAATCCCAATGGGGTTCCTCGCGCAGGCATTCGCAGGACTTGATATTTAACATGTCTTTCTTTTTCTATTATTTTTAATGCTCGTCTTTTTGTATTCTATTTTACCGTTGTCGTTAACCTCCCAGAAGTTGTTGCTATCATTTGTCAGCTTGTGTTAATATTATTATTTTAGACTACCTGTAATTTCAATGTTTCCCTTGCTCTATAAAAACAATTGACAAGTTCTCGTCTTGTCCTTGCCTATATGTTGTTTTGTCCTGCCTGTCCATAATTTAAATATTAAATCTGTGATTAGTAAGGTAAGGGTCATGCTCAAAGTCATCCAGACTTATTTGGCCTCTCCTGCGTTGAGGTAAGTTATTGCAATATTCTGTTCAAGAGGAACTCTTATTTCTTAAAATATCTGGAATAATTCATTTTGAAATAATACTGACTGAATGTAATTGCTAAAAACTACTGAATTTGATTACCTGATTGGTCAAATCGAATGAATAAGGGAGAGTAATATCTGGCTGTGATGGCCGAGTGGTTAAGGTGTTGGACTGAAATTCAATGGGGTCTCCCGCGCAGGTGCGAACCCTGCTCGCAGCGACTATGATATTTCACAATGTCTTAATTTTTCTATTATAAAAAAAGAAAAATTAAAATTTTGTATTAATATTACCGTTGTCGTTCCCAGCCTCCCGAAGCTTTTGCTATCATTTGTCGGATTGTGTATTAATTTAGTGACTACTTGAACAGATTGTCAAAAGCGAATGGAAAGTGCAAGTGATATCTGCTTGGATGGACGAGTGGTTAAGGCGTGTGGACTTGAAAATCCAATGGGGCCTCCTACGCGCAGGTTCGACGAACCTGTCGCAGCGACTAGGATATTTACAGTCTTTATTTTCCTATTATTTTAATGGCTCGTCATTTTGTATTAATATTACCGTCGTCTTTCCTACTTCAGAAGTTGTTGCATCATTTTTGCAGCTGTGTTTCTATTATTATTTTTATGACTACCCTTTAACCAGATTGGTCAAAATCGAATGAAGGGGCGAGTTGATATCTGCTGTTATGGCCGAGTGGTTAAGGCGTTGGGACTTGAGATCCATGGGACTCCCCGGCAGGTTCGACCATGTAGCAGCGCTAGAATTTAGTAGAGTATTTAGTCATATTAATTTTAATGCCTAGTGTCAATTTTTGTATTAATATTACGTTGTCGTTTCCCCACACCCAGAAGTTGTGTTGCTATCATTTTTTCGGCTTGTGTATTATATTTTTATGACTACTTTAAACGATGGTCAAAAGAATGAAAGTGTGAGTGATATCTGCTGTGATGGCGAGTGGTTAAGGAGTTGGACTTGAAATCCAATGGGGCCTCCCACGCGAAGTTCGAACCCCTGCTCGAAGCGACTATGATATTTTACAGGTCTTTATTTTCCTATGCTTTAATGCTCGTCATTTGTTATTAATATACCGTTGTCGTTTCCCATCCTAGAAGTTGGGCTATCATTTTTCAGCTGTGTGATTATATTATTATTTTTATGACTAACCTTTAACAGATGCCGTCAAAAATCGAATGAAAGTGCGAGTGATATCTGCCTTTGATGATGGCCGAGTAGTTAAGGCGTTGGATTGAAATCCAATGGGTCTCCCCGCGCAGGTTCGAACCTTGCTCGCAGCGACGATGATATTTTAATGTACTTTGTTTTCATTATTTTTAATGCTCGTCATTTTTGTATTAATATACCGTTGTCGTTTCCTCCTCCCAGAAGTGTTTGCTATCATTTTCATGCTTGGGGTATTATATTATTTTTTTTTTAGTGAATTACATTTAATAATGTTTCCCTTGCCCTATATAAAAAAAAAAAAAAATTGAAAATTGTTATCGTTTGTCCTTCCTATGTGTTGTTTTTTTGTGTCCAATTATTTAATTTTAAATCTTAATATTGTATTTTTAAGTGGGGTCATTGCTCAAAGTAGCACGGACTTATTATGGACTCTCATGCGTTTGAGTTCATGGTCATTAAATATTCTGCAAAGATATGGAACTAGTATATTTCTTAAATATCTGTAATATTATCATTTTGAAATATACTGACCTGAATGTAATGCTAATAAGAAACTTATGTGAATGAAATTAACCTGATGGTCAAAATCGAAGACATCGGGAGTAATATTCTGCTGTGAGTCCGAGTGGCTTACGGACTTGGACTTTGAATCCAAGGGGGTCTCCCGCGAGGTTCGAAACCTGCTCGAAGCGACTATGATATTTCACATGTCTTATTTTCCTATTATTTAATGCTCGTCATTTTTGTATAATATTAACCTTTGTGTTTCCCCCTCCAAGAAGTTGTTGCCTATCATTTTTTTCGGCTTGTGTTATATATTTTAATGAATACATTAACACAGATGGTCAAATTGCGATGAAAATGAGAGAGATATCTGCGCTGAGGCCGAGTGGTAATGTGTTGACTTGAAATTCCAAGGGCCTCTCCCGCGGCAGGTTCGACCCTGATCGCAGCACTTAATGATATTTTACATGTCTTTATTTCCTATTATTAATGTAGTCATTTTTGTATTATATTACCTTGTCGTTTTCCCATTCCTAGAAGTTGTGCTATCATTTTTTGGCGTTGTGTTATTATATTTTATGGACTACCTAATTATACCAGATTGGTCAAAATCGAATGAAACATGAAAGGGAGAGTGATATCTGCTGTGATGGCCGTGTGATGCGTTGGACTTGAATCCAATGGAGCTCTCCCGCCGCAGTTCGAACCCTGCCGAGCGACTATGAATTTGTACATGTCTTTTTTCATATTATTTTAATGCTCGTTATTTGTGTGAATATTAACCGTTGTCGTTTCCCATCCTAGAAGTTGTGCTATCATTTTTTTCGGCTTGTGTTATTATATTTTATGACACCTTTAACCAGATTGGTCAAAATCGAATGAAGTGCCGATGATAGCTGCTGGATGGCCCGAGTGGTTAAGGCGTTGGATTGAAATCCAATGGGGTCCCCCGCGCAGGTTCGAACCCCGCTCGCGGCGACGAGATATTTTACATGTCTTTTTCCTATTATTTTATGCTCGTCATTTTTGTATTAATATACCTTGTCATTTCCTCTTCCAGGAAGTTGTTGATATCATTTTTTCAGCTTTGTTATCTAATATATTACTTTTATGACTACATTAGCACATTGGTAAAATCGAATGAAATGCAAGGATATCTGTTGTGATGGCCGAGTAGTTAAGGCGTTGGACTTGAAATCCAATGGGGTATCCCCGCGCAGGTTCAGCAGCGACCATGATATTTCACATGTCTTGTATTTTCCATTATTTTATGCTCGCATTTTTGTATAATATTAACGTTGTAGTTTTCCCTCCCAGAAGTTGTTGCTAATTCTTTCGCTTGTGTTATTATATTATATTTTTATACGAACTTTATCCAGATTGGTCCAAAATAGAATGAAGTGCAAGTGAGATCTGTTGTGATGCGAGGAGTTAAGGCGTTGACTGAAATCCCAATGGGGTTTCTCCCCCCCCGCGCAGGTTCGCAGCGACATGAGATTTCACATGTCTTATTTTCTATTATTTACTGTGCTCGTCATTTTGTATTAATATTCCGTTGTCGTTTCCCCCTCCCAGAGTTGTTGCTGCTATCATTTTTTCAGCTTGTGTTATTATTATTATGTAATTTTATGACTACCTTTAAGCACATTGGTCAAAATCGATGAAAGTGCAAGTGATATCGGTGTGATGGCCGAGTAGTTAAGGGTTGGACTTGAATCCAATGGGTCTCCCGCGCAGGTTCGCAGCGACAATGATATTTCACCATGTCTTTATTTCCTATTATTTAATGCTCGTATTTTTTGTATTAATATTACCGTTTGTCGTTTATCCAACTAGAAGTTGTTGCTATCACTTTTTGGCTTGTTGTGATTAATTTTTATGGACTACCTTTAACCAGATTGGTCAAAATCGACTGACAAGGCGAGCGATATATGCGGTGATGGCCGAGTGGTTAGGGCGTTGGCTGAAATCCAAGGGTCTCCCCCCCGCGGCAGGTTTCGAAACCCTGGCTCGCGCGGACTATCATATTTTACATGTATTTTTTCCTTAGTTTAATGCTCGTCATTTGTCATTCAAATTAACCGTTGTCATTTCCTCCTTACCAGAAGTTGTTGCTATCTTTTTTCATGCTGGGGTATTATGATTAGTAATTTTATGACTACCTTTAAGCAGATTGAGTCAAAATCGAATGAAAGTGCAAGTGATATCTGTTGTGATGGCCGAGTAGTTAAGGCGTTGAAGACTGAAATCCAATGGGGTCTCCCGCCGCAGGTTCGGCAGCACGTGTCAGCACAGTGATATTTCACATGTCTTGTATTTTCCTATTATTTTAATGCTCTTCATTTTGTATTAATATTACCGTTGTCGTTTTCCCCATCCCAGAAGTTGTTGCTATCATTTTCGCTTGTGTATTATATTATTATTTTTATGACTACCTTTAACCAGATGGTCAAAATCGAATGAAAGGTGATAGTGATTCTGCTGTGATGGCCGAGTGTTTAAGGCGTTGGGGAACTTGACATATAAAATGGGGTCTCCCGCGCAGGCTCGAACCCTGCTCGCGCGACTATATTTTTTACATGTCTTTATTTTCCTATTATTTTAATGATCAGTCATTGTTGTATTAATATTAACGTTGGTCGTTGCCCCATCCTAGAAGTTGGTTGCTATCATTTTTTCGGCTTGTTGTTATTATATTTTTAGACTACCTTTAACCAGATTGGTCCAAAATCGAATGAAGTGCCGAATGATATTGCTTGCTGTGATGGCGAAGTGGTTAGGGCGTTGGACTTGAAATCCAATGGGGCTCCCTCTCGCAGGTTAGAACCAGCTCGCAGCGACTATGATTATTTTTACCATGTCTTTATTTTTCCGATTTTTAATTGCTCGTCGTCATTTTTGTATTAATATTAACGTTGTCTCGTTTCCCCCTCTCGACGTTGTTGCTATAATTTTTAGATTGTGTTATTATATTATTAAATTTTTATGACTACCTTATGCCAGATTGAGTCAAAATCGAATGAAAGTGCGAGTGATATCTGCTTTTGTGATGGCCGAGTGTTTAAGGCGTTGGACTGAAATCTAATGGGGTCTCCCGCGAAGGTTCGAACCTGCTCGCAGCGACATGATATTTACATTGTCTTTATTGCCTATTAGTTTAATGCTCGTCATTTTTGTATAATAGTACCGTTGTCATTCTCTTCCAAGAAGTGTTGCTATCATTTTTTCAGCTGTGTGATTATATTATTACATTTATACTACCTTTAAGCAGATTGCGTCAAAATCGAATGAAAGTGCCAAGTGAGATATGTTGGGATGGGCGAGGTAGTAAGGGCGTTGGACTTGAAATCACTGGGTTCTCCCCGCGCCAGGTCAGCAGCGACCATGATATTTCACAGTCTTATTTTCTTATTATTGAAATGCTCGTCATTTTTGGTATTAATATTACCGTTGTCGTTTCCACTCCAAGAAGTTTGTTGCTATCATTTTTTCGGTTTGTGTTATTATATGTTTCTGACACCTTAACCAGATTGGTTCAAATAAAAAATCGAATGAAATGAAAGTTTGAGTGATATTGCGTGTGGTGATGGCCGAGTGGTTAGGCGTTGGTCTTGAATCCAAAAATAGCACGCCATAATTTTGATTTATGCATAAAGTTCCTCTAATTGCGTAAGATCCTGGTTGCCAGGGCAACCCATACAAAAATCCGGGCTTCAGGTTTCTGGCATTGTCCCATGCACCTTCTACCCAAAAAGTATGGTGGGTTGTATAAGGGCAAGTTACTGGTAAGCAGTTATGTTTGTTCAAGAGTTTAGCCAATCAGAGGCCCGGTTCAGTTACCATGGCAACAAGATCAAAATTAATTACATTTTTCAAAACCTTTTTCAACTGGGCCTACAATATGATATACAACATCCGTATGTACATATTGGTAAAGTCAAGAAAATTGCATCGAAAATTGGGCAAAAAAACGTTAACCCCCCTGCTTAACCAGATTGGTCAAAATCGAATGAAAGTGCAAGTGATATCTGTTGTGATGGACGAGTAGTAGTAGTTAAGGCGTTGGACATTGACATCCAATGGGGTCTACAGCGCAGGTTCGCAGCGACATGATATTTCACATTTTATGTTCTATCTTTTAATTCTCGTCATTTTTGTATTAATATAACCGTTGTCATTCCTCCCTCCAGAAGTTGTTGCTATCATTTTCAGCTTGTGTTATTATATTGTATTTTATGCACCTTTAAGCAGTAGTGGTCCAATATCGAATGAAAAAGTGCAAAGTATATCTGCTGTGATGGCCCCGAAGTAGGTTAAGGGTGGACTTAAATCAAATGGGGGTCGCCCCGCGTATGCGTTCGACAGCGACGAGATATTTCACATAGTTTTATTTGCCTATCAGTTTAATGCTCTGTCCATTTTTGTTATTAATATTCCGTTGTCGTTTCCTCTCCCAAAGTGGGGCGATCATTTTCAGCTTGTGTTATTATATATTTTTTATGAATTACTTAATTACAGTTCCCTTGCCTCTATAAAAACAATGAAACTGTTCTCTGGTCTTGTCCTTTCTATGTTTTGTCTTGTCCTGTCCTGTCCAATAATTCTAAGCTTAAATATTGTATAGAAGGTGGGGTCATGCTCAAAGTCTACCAGACTTATTATGGCCTCTCCGGCATTTGAGTTTTCATTTGTCATTCCAATATTCTGGTTAAAGATGAAACTATTTATTTCTTAAAATCTTAAATATTATTAATTTTGAAAAAAGATAGACTGAAATGAATATGCTAATAAAACTTATTTGAATTTGAATGAAACGATTGGGTCAAAATCGAATGAATCGGGAGTAATAATTGATGTGATGTCCGGTGAGTGGTTACGGCGTTGGACGTGAAACCAATGGGGTCTCCCCGCAGGTTCGAACCTGCTCGCCAGCGACTATGATGATGTTTTACACAGTCTTGATGTGTGTTAGAGGGATGTAAGGATAGTCATTGTTGACAGTAATATTAACGGGTCGTTTAAAACAGACAGGGTGGAGGGGTCTTTTCCTGCGTCTTTCTCGTTACCTCAACCATCCTCTATCTCCCCGGAAGTTGCGAGTCATAGTGTATCGCCACCCCTCCCTGCATCTCATTATCCTCACTTCTTTGTATTGCCCCCCCTACCATTTTTTCTCGATCTTTCTTCTTTGTTAAACATACCTTATCTCGTGCTATTGCTTGTGTTATGATAGTTTTATGAACTACCTTTAACCAGATTGGTTAAATCGAAGAAAGGCGAATGATTATCTGCTTGTTGTGATGGCGAGCGGTTAAGGCGTTGGACTTGAAATCCAATGGGGTCTACCACGCGCAGGTTCGAACCCTTCTCGCAGAGAATTATGATATTTTACATGTCTTTATTTTACTATTATTTTAATGCTCGTCCCTTTTGTATTAATACTTTACCGTGGTCGTTTTCCCCATCCAAGAAGTTGTTGCTATCATTTTTTTTCGGCTTGTGTTATTATATTTTTTTATGACTACTTAACCAGATTGCGTCACAATCGAATTGAAAGTGCGGACTCTGATATCTGCTGTGATGGCCGAGTGGTTAAAGGCGTGTGGACTTTGAAATCCCAATGGGGTCTCACCGCGCAGGTTCGAACCCTGCCCGCAGAGACTATGATATTTTACATTGTCTTAGATTTCATATATTTAATGCTCCTCAGTTTTGTATTAATATTACCTTTGTCATTTCACTCCCATCATGAAGTTGTTGCTATCATTTTCAGCTTGTGTTATTATTATATGTTATCGACCTACCTTTAAGAAAGATTGGTCCAAAAAATCGAATGACAGTGCACAGTGAGAGCTGTTTGTGATGTCCGAGTGGTTAAGACGTTGGACTTGAAATCCAATGGGTCTCCTGCGTAGGTCGCAGGGACTATGATTATTTCACATGTCTTTATTTTCCTATTATTTTAATGTCTGTCATTTTGGTATTAATATACCGTTGTCGTTCCCCTCCCAAAAGTTGTTGCTTGCTATCATTTTACGTTTGTTATTATATTATTTTTTTTATGAATAACTGTAATTAATTGTCCTGCCGCGATAAACACAATTGAAAAAAGGTTCTGTCTTGTACTTTCCTATGTGCTTTGTTTTGTCTGTCCTGTCCCAATAATTTAAATCTTTAAATATGTATAGTAAAGGTGGGGTCATGCTCAAAGTCATCCAGACTTATTATGGCTCTCCTGCGTTTGAGTTCATGTCATTACAATATGTGTTCAAGATGGTGGAAGCTATTTATTTTTTAAATATCTGTAAATATTAGTCATTTAATATACTGGACTGAATGAAAGCTAAATAAAAACTTTACGTGAATTGAATAACCTTGATGATTGGGTCAAAATCGAATGGATGAAATCGAGAGTAATATCTGTTGTGATGTCCGAGTGGTTACGGCGTTGATGGAATCTAATGGGTCTTCCCCGCGCAGCGTCGAGCGGACTGATATTTCACATGTCTTTATTTTTCTATATTTTAATGCTCGTCATTTTTGTAATTAAATTACCGTTGGGCGGTTCCCCCCCCAGACGTTGTTGCTATCATTTTTGTCGGCTTGTGTATGCTTATTTTTAGACTACTTATCCCAGTTGGTTCAAAATCGAATGAAATGCGAATGAGATCATGATTGTATGATGGCCGAGTGGTATAAGGCGGTTGGACTTGAAATACAATGGGGTCTCAGGCGAAGTTTCGACCCTGCTCGTCAGCGACTATGATATTTTACATGTCTTATTTTCCTATTATTTTAAGCATCGTCATTTTTGTATTTATATTACCGTGTCATTTCCTCTTCCGAAGTTGTTTGCTATAATTTTTTTCAGCTTGTTTATTATATATATTTTATGACTACCTTTTAAGCGATTGGTCAATCTCGAATTGAAAGTGCAAGTTGATATCTGCTGTGATGGCCGAAGTATGTAGTAAGGAGTGGACTTGAAATCCAATGGGGGTTCCCACGCGTAGCGTTCCAGCGACTTATGATATTGCACATGTCGTTAGTTCTCCTAGGTTTATTTTAATGCTCGCATTTTGATTAATATTAACGTTGTCGTTTCAAGCCTCCCAAAAGTTGTTGCTATCATTTTCAGCTTGTGTTGTTAATTATTTTTTTATGAATACCTTAATTACATGTTCCCTTGCCTCTATAAAAACATTGAAAATGTTCTCGTCTTGGTCCTTTCCTATTTGTTTGTTTTTGTCCTGTCCTGTCCAATAATTAAATCTTAAATATTTAATTATGTAAGGTGGGGTCATGCTCAAGTCCATCTGACTATTATGGTCTCTCCTGCGTTTGAGTTCATGTCATTTACAATATTCTGTTAAAGATGGAACTATTTATTTCTTAAATGTGTAAAATATTATCATTTTGAAATATACTGACTGAATGAATGCTAATAACTTATTTGAATTGAATTAACTGATTGGTCCAAAATCTAATAAAATCGAGAGTATATCTTCTGTTTATTTCCGAGTGGTTACTGCGTTGGACTTTAAATCCAACGGGGTCTCCCGCGCAGGTTCGAACCATGCTCGCAGCGACTATGATATTCACATGTCGTTATTTCTTTATTGATTAATGCTCGTCATTTTTGTATTAATATTACCGTTGTTCGTTTCCCCCTCCCATTTTTCGAAGAAAAGGAGGCACGAAGCTTGTTTTATTATATTTTTATGACTTTTAACATATTGGTTAAATCGATGAAAGTGGGCGAATGATTATCTGCTTGATGGCCGAGTGGTTTAGGCGTTGGACTTGAAATCCAATGGGGGCCCGCGCAGTTCGAACCTGCTCGCAGCGATATGATATTTTACATGTTTTATTTTCCTATTATTTTAATGCTCGTCACTTTTGTATTAATATTCCCGTTTCGGTTTACCACCAAGAGTGATGTATGCATCATTTGTTTCGGCTTGTTTTCTTATATTTTTATGACTACCTTTAACCAGATTGGTCAAACTCGCTGAAAAGTGCGAGTGTTATCTCTGTTATGGCCGAGTGGTTAGGCGTTGACGTGAAATCCAATGGGTTTTCCCCGCGCAGGTTCGAACCCTTCTCGCAGCGGCCTATGATTTTTTACATTTCTTTATTTTTCTAATATTTTAATGCTCTTCATTTTGATTAATATTACCGGTGTCTGTTTCCCCCTCCCAAATTTGGGTTGCCTATCATTTTTTTCGTCTTTGTTTTATATTTTTATACTACCTTTTACCAGATTGGTCAAAATCGAATGAAAGTGCGATAGTGGGGACTGTAGTGACAGATCTTATGTGAGTGTGCAAAATCCGGATAAAATTTGTTGAATTTGGGTACATTGATAATCAAAAATTGATGGAAGCACTTTCCACGCCCTCTCATGGCCCCCACTTGATTCAAGGTTACACATGGGTAACATTTTTTAAAATGTTCCGATTGTTGTTTAAAAGCACACCATGCTGTCTGTCTGGTTCGCAAGGATTCCAAAAGGTATAGTTTTTACGACCTTGAACTTATTAGTTAATAATTTGGGGTAAAAACTGTAAAATTGTAAAAAAAGCAAATTTTGGTTGTACAGGGGTCAAATTAAATAGTTGCCTCCAATTTTTGTAAAGGTGGTTCAGATTGGTTGGTTGTTAACTTAGAATGAATATAGGAATAGTTTTTGACTATCTTACGTGTCTGGTTATTAACCAAAAAGTCAACAGCTATTGGCAGCTATTGGATTCTATTGAACCGTGTACCTATTTTGTTATAACGTGAAAACTACGCATAACAGATAGGCAACTATTCCTTATTTCAATCCGTTTTAAGTTAGGGAAACAGTTTGCAGCACATATTAACTGATCAAAGCATTGAACTTGTCACCCATGTACACACCAACTTGACTTTTTTCGCCATTTTTACAGTATTTACCCCATAACTCCGAGACTATAAGCCATAGATATGTGAAACTATACCTTTTTGGAATCCTTGTGACCAGACAAATACCATGGTGTGGATTTTTTAACACCAAGTCAGAAACATTTTAAATTTTTGACCCCTGTATAACCTTGAAACCAAGCTGGGGCCATTAAGGGGGTTGGCCAAAGTGCTTCCATCAATTAATGGATTAATCAATGCTAAGTACTGTGTGCAAATATTCAAAATTTTCCGGAAGCGCACCCTCTTACACTACAGTCCCCTGCTACATTGAATATCTGCTGTGGATGGCCGAGTGGTTTAAGGGCGTTGGACTTTAAATCCAATAGGGTCTCCCCGCGCAGGTTCGAACTCGGCTCGCAGCGACTATGATATTTACAGTCTTTATTTTCCTATTATTTTAAATGCCGTCATTTTTGTAATTGATAGTACCGTTGTCGTGTCCCCATCCCAGAAGTTGTTGCTATCATTTTTTCGGCTTGTTTTATTATAGTTTTTAGGACTACCTTTAACCAGATTGGTCAAAATCGAATGAAAGTGCGAGTGATATCTGCTGGGATGCCGAGTGGTTAAGGCGGTGGGACTTGAAATCCAATGGGGGTCTCCCCGCAGGTTCGAACCCCTCCTCGCTATCGACTCTGATATTTCACATACATTTGTTTTCCTATTTTTAATGCGCGTCAGTTTTGTATTAATATTACCGTTGTCTTTTCCCCTCCCAGAAAGTTTGTTGCTAATCATTTTTCGGCTGTGTTCTTATATTTATGACTACCTTAACCAGGATGGTCAAAATCGAATGAAAGTGCGAGTGATATCTGCTGTGATGCCTAGTGTTAAAGGCGTTGGACTTGAAATCCATGGGTCTCCGCACAGGTTCGAACCCTGCTCGCCGCGACTATGATATTTCCATACATTTGTTTTTCCTATATTTTAAGCGCGTCATTTTGTATAATATTACCGTGTCGTTTCCCGCCTCCCAGAATTTGTTGCTATCATGTTTTCGGCTTGTGTATTATTTTTATGACTACCTTAACCAGATTGGTCAAAATCGCATGAAAGTGTGAGTGTTATCTCTGTGATGCGAGTGGTTAAGGCGTTGGACTTTAAATCCAATAGGGTCTCCCCGCGCAGGTTCGAACCCTGCTCGCGCGGTACTATAATATGTCACAGGTCTTTATTTTCCTATTATTTTAATGCTAGTCATTTTTGATATAAATACCGTTGTCGTGTACTCCCCAGGAGTGGGTTCTATCATTTTTAAGCTTGTGTGATATATTATTTTTTATGACTACCTTTAATTTCATGTTACCTTGCTCTATAAAAACAATGTGAACTGTTCTCTCGTGTCCATTCCTTGTGGTTTATTTTGTCCTGTCCTGTCCAATAATTTCCTAATCTTAAATATTGTATTATGTAAGGTGGGGGTCATGCTTAAAAGTCATCCAGACTTATTATGGCCTCTCCTGCGTTTGAGTTCATGGCTTGCAATTTCTGTCAAGATGGAAACTATTATTCTTAAATATCTGAAATATTATCATTTTGAATATACGACCTGAATGATAATGCTAATATAAACTATTGAATGTGAATTAAACCTGATTGGTCAAAATCGAAATGAAATCGAGACGTAATATTTTGTGATGGTCCGAGTGTATGGCTTGGGACTTGAATCCAATGGGTCTCCCCCGCAGGTTCGACAGCGATAATGATATTTTCACATGTCCTTTATTTTTTCTATTATTTTATATAGATTTTATTAAACAATGTACATTCTTAATTTGACGTTCAAATAATCAGTGAATGAAAGTAGCCGCCATCAAGACTATATATTTTTACATGTCTTTAGTTTCCTATTGTTTAATCTCGTCATTTTTGTATTAAGGGGTTGGGGTCTGAATATGAATAAAAAATTGTTTCTAAGCCATAAAATGGAATAATGCATGGCTAAATTGTGTAGACTGTAATCTACAAATGCTTTTTATTCGATCGCAATCGGACATTCGGTTCCTAGATATGGCTGATCAAGTCACGTAGTGTACGCGAATTTGCAAAAATGCATCATCTCCTATATTGTATCATGTGAAAAATTTCAATGGGTTATATTAAGATATTTTAAAAGTATTATTTATGAATTATTAACACTTCCTTTGGGCTAATTGAAGTATATAAATCCTTATATTATCCTTCCATAATTTAAAGTAATTAAATTCCTGGTAAGTGATTTTTATGTATTTTTATTGTTTTTCTCACCCTGCGATCTTTAAGAAAATTATTTTAAAAATTAATTAGATGCCAATGGATGCACCTATTTCGATGATTCTGTCATTAATAATTATGATAATTTCATTATAAAATGAAATTTTAAAAAATAATTCCATATTCACATCAAAATCGCCCTCAATTTTTCAAATGTTTCTAGCCTATAACTCGTTTCGTAAAATACACAACATCCAAAATGAGAACGAACGTAACTAGAGAGACCGCTACATGCTATGGACATGAATTTGGCACCAATTAACAAATACAGGTCTAGTGAACCATGAAGGCCGATTTTCAAAATTGTGTTTCCAAATTCAAATTACGCTATGAAATTATGCGATTGGTCGATTGCCGGTTGCCATGGCAACGGTAGAAAATCCGGTCTTCATGGTTTCATCCGCTATTTTACCTTCTGCATATTCCCACAATGTTTCGTTCCGCAGTAGCAGGTTTAGTTTTTAGTTACATCGTTCTAGTGGTTTGGCCAATCAGAGCTTTACGTGGTTACCATGGCTACCCGAGCAAACTTTTCATAGATTTTAACTTTGTGACATGGGCACAAGATGAATATAACATGTAGTAATACCACTATTTAGGAAATTAAGAAACATCATTCAAAGTTCACGGCTGCAGACCCCATACCCCCCCTTAATCTTACCGTTTCGTTTCCCCCTCACAAAGTATTGCTACAAAAAGGCGAAAAAGAAAAGAATGACAAGGGAAGAAGTTCATTTTTTTCAGCTTGTGTTATTATATTATTATATTTATGACTACCTTTAAGCAATTGGTCCAAATCAGAATGACTCGTTGGTAATATCGGCTGTGATGTCCGAGTGGTTAAGGCGTTGGACTTGAATCCAATGGATCTCCTCTCCAGGTTCGAACCCTCTCGCAGCGACTATGATATTTCACATACATTTGTTTTCTATTATGTTCATGCTCGTCATTTTTTTATTAATTTACCGTTGTCGTTCACCCCTCCCAGAAGTTGTTGCTATCATTTTCAGCTTGTGTTATTATATTTTATGACTACCTTTAACTTTGGATTGAAGGAGATTGTCAAATCTAGTAAAATTGTGGTAATATCTGCTGGGATGGCGAGTGTTAGGCATTGGACTTGAAATACATGGGGTGCTTCTCCGCCCGCTCACAGGTTCGAACCCTGCTCACAGCGACTATAATTTCACATATGTTTTATTTTCCCTATTATTTAAGCTCGTCATTTTGGTATTAATTTAACTTTGTCGTCTTCCCCCCCCTCCCAGAAGCTGTTGCTTTCATTTTTTTCAGCGGCTTGTCTTATTATATATTTTTTTATGACTACCATGATCCAGATTGGTCCAATCGAATGAAATCGGAGTAATATCTGCTGTGGATTGGCCGAGTGGTTAAGACATTGGACTTGAAATCCAATGGGTCTCCCCGCCGCAGTTCGAACCCTGCTTCGCAGCACTATGATATTTTACATGTCTTTATTTTTCTATTATTTGTACTGCTCGTCATTTTGGTATTAAAGGGGGATGGCCCTATTTAAGGATTAGAAAGTTTTTCTCATCTTGATAGATTGGCCTTCACTCCAAAACCCTATCTGTGAAAGTTTCGCACGGATATTGTCATGCCGTTTTGATGTGAGAGCTAAATAATTTGATGAACTAGCTACATGGAGTACTGTGTCAAATTAATATTGTCGACCCAAAATGGGGCACATTTTCACTCAAATTACCAAACCAACATCCTTTGGCTCTAAGATTTCACGGGTAATGAAGAAAAATATAGCTTTCTTCTGATACCAAATGTTGACCACTTCGTATAAATCCTGGGGCTTCGGGGACGAGGGCTATTAGCGATCGGGCCATGGACCGTTAATATTATCCGGTGTCGTTTTCCCCCGCCCAGAAGTTGTTGCTTTCCATTTTTTTAATTTTTTTATAGTTTTTATATTTTTTATGACTACCTTCAACAGATTTGGTCAAAAGCGAATGAAATCGGAGAGTACTATCTGCTGTGGATGGCCGGTGTTTAAGGCGTTGGAACTTGACTCCAATGGTGGGTCTTCCCGCGCAAGTTCGAACCCTGCTCGCAGCGATATATTTCAGATATTTATTTTTAATGCCTCGTCATTTTGTATTATATTACCGTTTGTCGTTTCCTCCTCCCAGAAGTTGTTGCTATCATGTTTCACTTGGTTATTTTTAATTGATTTTTATGACTGACCTTT
This sequence comes from Ophioderma brevispina, assembly GCA_023653785.1. Taxonomy (NCBI): domain Eukaryota; kingdom Metazoa; phylum Echinodermata; class Ophiuroidea; order Amphilepidida; family Ophiodermatidae; genus Ophioderma; species Ophioderma brevispina. Next base: position 17,856 of record JAMKCH010052698.1, read on the forward strand.
AATTTTATTTCCCTTGCCTCCGAATGTTTCAAAACAATTGACAATGTTCTCGTCTTGTCCTTTCCTATGTGTTTGCTTTGTCCTGTCCTGTCCATAATCTAAATCTTAAATTGTATTATGTAAGGTGGGGTCATGCTCAAAGTCCCCGGACTTAGTATGGCCTCTCCTGCGTTTGAATTCATGTCATTACAATTTATGTTAAAGATGCAACTATTTTATTTCTTTCTTAAATATCTGTAAATATTATCATTTGAAATGGTACTGATTGAATGATAATGACAATAAAACTACTATTTGATTTGAATTAACCGCGATTGGTCAAAATCGAATGAAATATTTAGTATTATTATTTATATATCAGGGCCCTTTTTCCGATGGTAAAAAATCTTTGTATTGTACGTTGGGTAAAGTGCCCGGATTGCAATCATATTCCTTTTGACTATTGTATCGGCTCCGGGCATTTTGAACGACAAAATCAACGAAGCACTATCGTCAGACTGGTAGAAGAAAACCGGGCGGGGTGTTTGAATCATGTTGACCCAAGACTCAGCCAGTTGGACTATACAGCACTTTTGGTTTGAGTCACCGCCTATATTAACTAAAAATAATAATATTGAATGGCTTTTTTTTTTTCGTATGATACAAGAATATATTGCACTCGCTAGAAAAAATATTGTACTCGTCGTCGACTCGTCCAATATTTTCTAGCTCGTGCAATATATCTTGTATCATAACTCAAAAAAGCCATTCATATTCTCATAAATATCTTGTGATGAGCCGAGTGGATAAAACGTATGGATTTTAAATCCAATGGGGGGTTCTCCCCGCTGCAGGTTCGAACCCCTGCTCGCAGCGACTAAGATATTTCACCATCGTTTGTTTTCCTATTATTTTAATGCTGTCATTTGTGTTTTTGTATTGTATTTCCCCCCCCCATGAAGTTGGCTATCATTTTGGATTTTGGACCATCTGGTTCAGGTAGTTAATAAAAAATAAAAGTATAATAACAGCAAGCTGTGTTTAAGGCGTTGACTGACATCCATGAAAATCCTATTATTCTAATGATCGTCATTTTTGTATTAATATTACAACGTTTGTCGTTTTCCCCCTCCCTAGACAGTTGTTGCAACACTCGCTAGGCTTGCCAAAGTCCATCAAGACTAAGTCAAGACTTACGAGCTTGATAGTCTACGACCATCATAACAAACCGTATAGTCCTGGGCTGCCTGCAGGGAGATAACCAAAGAAGAAGAAACCACGATATTCCGTATTACGGTTATACTAATTGAACAAGCAAGAGACATGGTTTCAGTACTTCAGCAGCTTCTTCGGCTCATACGAAAATCTTGACGATTCCTTCTTCGACAGACTTTTCCTATCAAGAACTGAGCTCCTCCACCACAAAGGAACTTCACTTCAGACATATCTACAGAAGCTGATAATCTCCAAGACCCCTTGACCTAACTTCCCACATGGTAACCGACATGGAAATCTCCACTCTTCCAAGTCTTCCATTACCACAATTGTTGAAATTTTGTAACGAGATCTACAAAGAAAATGAGCCAGCTGCCCTTTTCAGGTCATCCATTACACCCTGCCAAAGAAGGTGATCTCCAGCTAACCACAGAACTACAGGGGTATACATGGGTCTCCTCTTTGCCTCTCACATCCACAACGACTTCCCATGCTGCTCAATAGAAATCTCTCCTCACATTGATTTTATATTCAGACGGAACCCGGCGGCTTTCCCATAAATGCCAGATATAACACTACCTCAAACCCTAGCCCTAAGAAGAAGTACGTAACATAAAGGTAAAATTTTCCTTGCGGAAAGCAATCATACTTTTTGTTGATTTTTCAAGGCGCTTTGACAGTACAGTGTGGATAGAAAGATTACCTACATATTCCCATCAACTATAATACGCATTTTCAGAAGAGTGTCAGGGCCATTGCTTTTATGTATTATATGAAATCCAACACATTTGCACAGGGTGAGTATGGATTGTGTCCCATCTAAGAGAGTTCTTGACCAACCTAACCTACCAACAACGACAATGAGTCACTATCAAAGCAGAAAGTTCGAGAGGCGTTAGACAAGTATTCAACTCCCAGATCTCGACTATGCAGATAACCTTGCGATCACTGCGGACCAGTTACAAAAAACAAAATCCGAGATCTGCCGTCTCTTCCTTACTGGTATAAGGCTGAGTGATGATGTCCAACGAGGGATAGCAACCATCAGCCCGTCCTTTTTTCCAGCGGCGGTATTGAACTCCAATTCCTTGGATTATTTGTTGCAAGAAAGTTAGTAGGGAGGACTTCCTGTCACGTAACTTACACTCATATGGAAATGGCCTGTAGCAAGCTCCTCCACATCTCTGGCAATCTGATATCTCCAACTTGCCTTTCTTCAGAGTTTACGACTTCGAAAAACGTTCTATTTTGCGCAGCTGAATTTGAAACATGATGAGGAGCTTCAGATCGTATTGATGATATCTATACAGCTTCTTATTAGAGGCAGAATATCTCATGCTGACACAAACACAGGCTCAAATATATGGTGACAACTCTCCCATGCCCTCACCATTGTGCCCAAATTCGAGCTTGCTTTTCCAGCACTGCTTCCTTTCCGTGCAATCAATATCAGATTGTTGGTTGGCTGGTAGAACCCTCCATGCCAAAATCGAGACACAGAGACCCTTCAACAACCATAGATGCGACTGCAAAGGACATATCAGCAAGTTTAGCAATATCTATGAACAATAGTACTTTCTTGGCGAGAGTATTGAACTCAATCGCAGAAATAGGAATGAAAAGGAGATTTGGGCATAGAAGAATAATGAAGCAATAAAGATCGAACTAAGCTTAAGACGACAAGGGGTCAGGAGTCCTGGTAAGCAGAGTATGAGAGGTAAGAATAAGCCAACTGATATGGTGGTTGGTGGTGGTGGTGTGTTGGTTATGATGATGATAGATTATTGATGATGGATTATGATGATGATGATTATATGATTAATGATTTTTTCGTATAAGACAGAACTCATCTCATTTGGATCAGTGTGTAGCTACAATATGTCATCCTTCAAATAAAAGTACAAACAATAGCAGTCTTAACAATATGTTTTCATAGTGACGTCTAATGCAGGCCATAAGGCCAAAAAACGTCTCCGGCAACGCGTTCGAGAAAGTAAGCAAGCGTATGCGACTTTCGGCAACAGCGTTTGGCGGACATTTCGCAACGCATGCGTTGCGGTGTCGGCCAATCAAAATCATGAATTGCTGTGACGTATTCAAAAAATAGACCCACAACGCGTTGCAAGTATCTAGCAACGCGTTGTGGAAACTCACAACGCGTTGAAGCCTTCACAACGCGTTGCGAGATCACAACGCGTGTGAGCTTTACAAGGCGTTGCGAAGGTCCACAGCCATTAGGGAATAAACGTATTGCCGCAACGAGTGGTGAGAAAGTAGCAAACGCGCTTGCGAATTTCGGCAACGAGTTGCGGCGTCGGCCAATAAACATCATGATTTCGTGTGACGTATTTCAAAAAAATAGATCCACAACGCGTTGCAGCAATACGTTTGACCCTTATGCTTTCACACAAAGCGTTGCAAACCTTCACGACGCGTTGCGAGCTTCACAACGCTTGCAAACTTCACCAACGCGTTGTGAAGGGCAATAGGGTCAAACGTATTGCCGCAACGCGGTTGTAGTTTGCAACGCGTGGTGAAGGTCGCAACGCGTTGGTGAGATTTATATTTTTGAAATACGTCACAGAATTCATGATTTTGATTGGCGACCCGCAAACGCGTTGTGAAATGTCGCAACGCGTGCTGAAATGTCGCAACGCGTGCGAAATGTCGCAAGCGTTGTGACTTTCTCACACGCGTTGCGGCAATACGTATGTCCCTTATTGCCTGTTAACCTTAGCAACGCGGTGCGAAGCTTGCAAACGCGTTGTGAGCTCGCAACGCGTTGGTTGTGAAAGGTTTGCCAACGCGTTGCAAAGAATCTAGCAACGAGTTGTGGGCTATTTTGAAATTACGTCACAGAATTCAGATTGATTGCCGCACCCGACACGCCAACGCGTTGCTGAAATGTCGAACGCGTTGCTTGAATGTCGCAACGCGCGTTGCCGAAATGTCGCAAGCGTTGATACTTCTCGCAACGCGTTTTTGCAGCAATACGATGGCCTTTATGGCTTCCCATAGACGTCATAACTAAGAGCTTATTTATAACGTTATTGGTACCTCACCCATTTATTTAATACAGTCTACATTGATACGTTATTATTATTATATTATATGTATTTAAATTTGTCACTGTTCGATATGTTATGCTGATAATATAAAATTTAATTGAATTGAAAATGAATGAATGTAAAGCCAATCTCCATAATCAAGGGATTTTCGACAATTTTCGCCAGTCATGCAAGCAAAATTGGTATTTTATTTGGCAATTACTGGGCGCCAAAGTAAGCATACAAAATTTTATTATACTCTAACACTAGAAACAAAATATAAAAAATAGTGTCAGTATTGCTTACAGTAGCATTATACGTAACAAAAGTACCATTTTTGGCATTGTTTCACAGTTAAAGTATACCTTCGACTTTGACGGACACCGGACCTCTATGAAGTGGACTCCGCTAAATGACCGCAAAGGATCGATGCCACTTAAATTAATTAAAACTTAGATCATATTCTTTCCATTTTTGTTGCCACAGGGAATCTTCCAGGTAACCCCCCCCCACCCCCGGTCGGACGAAGGGGTTAGTGTGGCCAAGTGTCATATTCTATCACAAACGTGCATTGTTTCTTTGCAATCCTCTCGACTGGGAGATTTTATTCCTCTGATCGTTGGATGGAAAATTCGTAATTTTGATTTTCTGTCCGAAAAAAAAACCCAAATTACAAAACAGTGGTCTATGGGACAGTGGAATACAAGTGCCTATAGCTCAATTTCAAGACGCGTCAACAGAAGAATCAACTAAATTTAAAAATAAGCTTTCTCCGAGGAGAATATCTAATCGATTCATATTAAACAAAAGTGAAAGTTGATAGAATCACAAAATGCACCTTCAACTTATTTATGTGCCAATCAAACCTCATAAAATGGCTTGTAGCGAAAAGGTGATACACAATCTGACTAGCTACTAAGTAAATATCTGGCAATGAGCCAGCCGACCCGCACATATATTCGTGTCACATTTCAGTTCAAACCTTGGTTGTGTAGCCATGGTGGTAGGGTGTTTGATACCAACTCATGATTTTTTTTTAGGACCTTATTTGCCTAGTCATCTTCCCTAAACTCGAAACTCACAAGTCTTAACTCGAATTTCGAAATTCCTAAAGCTTCTTAAACTAGAAACTTGGAAATCTTAGAGATTAAGCAACACACATTGTCATCTCATAATCGATCGTCGTGGTAGTAACAACTTCTGCCGCGCACCACGCTTAAGAAAACGAAACAAAACGAAACCCCTCAGGAAGACCTTAATTCGCTGTGACAACGCCTCTCCAATCACACTAATCATGTGCATATTCCCCAAGGATACGCCCTTGATCTTCCTTTTAAACCGTACCAGATTTTCCCAGTGGTTGATCTGGACGTCACCAAGACGTCTGTACGAGCGTATGAACTATGATTGTTCCGGGATCCTGATTTAGCTTTAGTGATTGATAATGCAAGTGAAGGGAGAAAAGGAACTCACATTATTCCCCATGTTTTGGTGCGCAGTTGCTTTACCCTTTAAAGCATTAATTAAAAAAGAATACATTGCCATGAGCGTGGTGTGTATTGAACTTAGAATGTAGAATTATATTTGGCGGAAATCCGACGGTTCTCGTACACGTACACGACTCGGTATGGAAATCTAATGATCTAAACCTCCCTAATAGTTCGTGCATGCACTGTTCACAGGGGAGATTAATTTTCCTAACAAAATGCCACCCCCCCAGTGCCACCAAAGTTAATCATCCTTTAAATTTTAAAATTGTTGCTAAATGTTGGGAGTCTATAGGCCTATAGGCTATAGCAATGGCGAACATATAGCGAGACCAGAATTGCATATCAAAGTTCAGAGAAAATCATGCGTTATCCGAAGCAATAGCCAATTAAAAAAAAATGAAATTTCGCATGTTCCGGCTTTCTGATCACTATAATTCAATAGCCTCTCTGTGAGGGGACTCACTGGGTACCGGAACACATCCACAAAATTACAATCTTATCTTTCTGCAGGAATCAAGTTGCATCAACCTTTCATATTGAAGGTACGTTTGATCTAATCTCTGCCAGAATTTCTACTCCTAGAAAAACAGGTGACTGAGAGACAGGGACATTCAGACAAACAGACAGACAAGTAGTGGCATACTTGGGTGACTTTTCTTTTGTGGGGAATTAGACAAAGTAGCAAATAGACGGAATAAAGTAAACATAAAAAGTGTAGTCACACCAGATACCCCGCATCGACAGACAAGCGTATTATTATATAGTTATTAAAACTTAAAACCTGATGCTGTACACATATCAGTACTTCAGGTTGTAAGTGTCATAATAGAATTTTAAAAATGATTAATGACCCAACATGCGGGGAGGTACAAACAGTACAGTTCTCAGAAGAAATCAGCTCGCCTCATTTTCAAGCAACCCATGCCGTCGCACTCATGTCGCTCCCAACTGGATTCTTCTCCATTGTATTACCAATCAATAACACGATACATTCAAAATTCTCCTTTCAGAACTTTTTTAAAGCGGTGCATTTCAAATTTCCTGATTACCTTCTTCTATTTTCGGGCCTCGTACTCTAAGTTCCGCTTACACCCACTTCGCTAAGATTCTGCAATCTCCTTGGGTATTCATCGTTCAAAAAAGAAAGCTGGTGATTGTGCCTTTTATATGATGGGCCTCGCATTTGGAATGAGTTACTACCAACATCCGTGGTCTTGATAGTTATCTGCCTTTAAATGTCTCTCAAGTCAATCTTTTTCCTAGCTCTTAGTGTTTTCTTGCCTTTTTTCCCCCTGTCAGCGCCTTGCCTACAGTTGTAAAAAGGCGCTATATAAGCCTCATTATTATTATTATGTTAGTAGTATGAAACAAAAGATAAAACCCAATATTTAACAATCACCGCCTATAGTTTTTCAGAAACGTGGTCAAAATTAGTCTTGAGCTAATTTTAAACATGTCAACATCTCCTAAACACTTTTCATCAAATTATTCTTAACACCACGTCAAATGACCTAAACATTTTTTAAGATTTTAAGCAGTTAGACTAAGGAGGTTTAATGCATATAGGCAATATTCCAAAATGTTCAAACCGCGACGCAAATAGTGTTAGAAAAGTGTTTGTTTATCTGATTTCTAATCACTGTTTGGACAGGACTGCAAGAATCAACAAATTTTAGTTTGCGGTAGATCCGTTCTTTCGCTTGCTTGGGTCAAATGTTACTCACGTTGGGAAAACATTAGACATTTATATATAGATGAGCGGTTGGTTGTCGAAAGTGTTTTTCCACATTCGATTTTAATTCATATTTGATTGTAATTTCTTTGGGCAAAGGAAGCTAACAAAATGTGTTGTTTTTTCTGTGTTTATATTTGAGGTCTTCAGGGAGAAATTTCTGGGCACTTTTCCAATTGCAATGAAAGCTAATGCATACTTATTACAGGGTGAGTCAAAAAACTTCACCCTGATTGGTCGCCATTTTGAATTTTTTGATATAGAAACAATATTAACATGTGTGGCTGTCATTTGAAAGCTTAGGTTATGATCTTCTAATTGCCTGCAAAGATCAATCACTCGGTTAGTATCGACCGAGCTACAGTAGTTTGAATAAAAGTAGTTTGTTTTGCGGTCTTGTCCCGGATCGCATTCAAATGAACAGCGTTCAAATCAGTGTCCAGAAGAAATCAGGCTATTTATTCATGCAAGAATAAATTTGGCGTTATTTAAACCCACAAAATTCAGTACGCCAATTTATATTGCCCTCGATGTTGCCCCATCTTAACGTTATGGCTTTTACACCTTTAAGGATACCACTTTATTTCACTTTAAACTAGATATAACGTATTCATTTTGGGGTCATTTGCTTAGTGGCCGCCGTGCATTCAAATGGAATCCGTGCAGAAGGTTAAAAGGCTGGACTATTGATTCAAAAGGGGACGTTTAGCTCGCTCCCATATTATCGATTGGAATATCTTTGCAGCAAATTAATTAAAGATAATGAAATAGGTGCTTGCGATGATCAAGATATGTTAGATATATGTTATTTAAATTCAAATGGCAGACACAATCAGGCTCAAGCGTTTTTACTCACCCTGTATATTGCCATGATCATGTTAAATACGACAAGAACTGTCTTTGAAAATACATTGCGGGAGGGGATGAATGGTGCGGGTACATCCAGGCAAGGCCCTAAATATGAACGTTAAACTGAATTACTGGGGCGCAATAGTCCCCTACAACATATTAATGCTATACCTCATTGACAGTATGTAATGTAAAGATCCATCTCGCAGCTTTTTAAACAAAATTAGGTACATAATCCTTTATCAACTGGCCCTATTCCATACCAAAAATCTGAAACCCCCTTTAATGTACGATTTCCCGTACCAAAAACACAAAATATCCTATGAACCATTCCCCCTATTGCCTATAAACCCTTTTCAATCTGCCCCATGTAATGCAGTGGTAACAAACCCTCCAAACCATGTCCCAACATACCCAGCTAAACTCTCTTCTTACCAAGCCATGAATAGTATATCATTATCATACCTATTCATCTTACATCCTTTAATCAACCTTCCTGCCCAGAAAATCTAAAGTAACACTTAACATGTACATTTCCATGCCAAAAAGTCCAACATAATCCCATAAGGTAGATGATCTAATCATGGTCCAATTTCCCATCTGGTTTTCTTCTCACATGCAAACATAATTATCACCAAAAAAGATCTAATCTACAAATTTTGTAATAATGGGTCTATCCGTTGGTAGTAGAAGCAAATGGGTGAATTTTTTCTTGAATTATGCAAATTAGATGCTTTAAAATTAGGCATATTTTTACGCCCAAATTCTAAATCAGGTCAGAACTCATCACCCCGCTCATCACCCCGGCCTCCCTACCACAAGTTACATTATCATAGCCCTCACGGAACTACAAATAAATCGTACCCAGCATTTACACAGACAGACAGCAAACAAACAGATGGACGGACTGACTGACAGACAGACAACACAGACGCAAAAGTGATTACTTTGAAGTCTCTGCCAGAACAAAGTTCAGCCTAGACAAAAATGATATTTTGGGATCAGAAGAAGTTTCATATTTTTCATTATCCCTAGTGAAATTAAGAGCCAGGGAAATGTTTCCTTTTTTGATGGAATATGCATAACAAAACTCTCCAAATGTGGTAAACATTGAAAAACAAAATATGTAACACACACTGTCCCTTCTAGGCCAATTTACTACACATTTTTGTTTCTGAATCAGATGTTTTTACTATATATAGTTTCCAGGTTAGGGAGAACCATCTCCTGAAAATTTGAACCATTATCGTGTCAACCCCTGAGTGGCTCGGAGACTAATATCCGTAATGTTGAAAATTTAGTTTCTTGTCTGCTTAATTGCTTCAGTTTTGATATGTGTAAACAGGATGGTTTTTATAATTTTGGGATGATTGTTTAGAGCACGTATTTTTTTTCTAGCTACTTTTTTATTGCCGATAGTGGCAAGAGTTTTGACCGGTGTGAAAAGCAACTATAATCCTGTGGGAGCCATAGTCCGGCTCCATAACGTACGTAATAAAGCGTGAAACTAAGTTTGCGTGAAGATTCAACTTAAAATTGAGTGCCCTATTCCTTACCGTTGTAGCCGGATAGGAGTGGCGTGGTCTAGTGGTTAGGCAGCTTGCCTTGAGCAAAGGGTCCCGGACGAATTCTCAGTGGGATCACTGCTAGATTTTAATTCGGAACTCCATTTGGGATTTGATTTGTATAACGGATGATTGATGTAACAACCTGAAAGTCACTGTCTCCATGGTTCATTTGGAAATGGGCAAATGAACCATTGAAAGGCGGCATACCCATACGCGTGTGGGTTTAGTGTAGTGTGTTTGATATGTTGCAATTATGGCGCTGTTTAAGCTGCTGCCTATAAGTTGCATTGTTTCTATGCTATAATTGTAAGTGCAGACAATTTTGGCCTTAATGCACAATTTTTAGATTAAAATAAACCTTGATTATTATATTATGAGTATGGCGGACTACTTTACACGGTCAGGATAACGCCAAAAACAGTTGTTTATGAAAACGTGGATGGTTGCAAATTAGGGTTTAGATATTTGACATGTTTTAATTCCTAAACACTGGCATCAAATGGATAAACCCCTAATGTCAAATCCTTAAACATGGTTTAGATTTTAAGAAAAAAAAAAACATGTGTTTAGATATAGGGTGTTTAGATATTAACACCACATTTCAACATGTTTAGAAACGTGGTGCCAAAATCGGGTTTAGGACATTGTTTTTAAGCATGGTGTTTTTGGAGTGTAGGATTGAATGTTTTGCCTCTCAAGCAAATTATTAGTAAAAAGATTTTCATAATTTAGAAAATAAACAAAATTTAAGTATATTTGCTCCACCTCACCTAGGAAAAAACATAATATTTAAAAAAAATGCCTACAGAGATACAAGAGACAGAAACAAAACTTTATTAAACATGATCGCTCTTTTTTAAACCAGAACGCAAACCAAGGGAACGGTTTACACCCATTGTCGTATAAAACGGCGTCCCTGTCCAGGCCATTTCTGTTAACGGGGATGAATAGCAACTTATTACAGGGTGTCCCAGAATGATTAGTACCCATCGATACCCAAAATGTTTGTTAATTTTTTTTTGCCATAGGAAAATCACTTAACATTAGGTAAGCTGGTTTAAAATCAACTCCATTAACTGTAACCTTCATAAGAATTTGAATCGTGAAAACGGATATCCAAAGTGAAATACACTCAATTGTGTTAGAGTGCTGATTTCATCCTTTGGGCTACGTGAAAAAATGGATGTGTACTTTTACCCTCTTCCTGGCAAGCTTTTTACACATGCTTTAGTCCCTTCGGGACATTCGTTATTAAACAATCAAAACGTGTGATTGTGTCCTGTACCAATTAGAGAGCTGTGTCCTCCTATTTCCATTCGATACCAAAATGAGTACTAATATGCCCAGTAGTACGACGTCAATATGATGTCATAAAACCTCGCTATAGACAGTAAAGCTCAGTGGTTGCCACACGAGGCATTAGGCCTATCTCTTTTGTCTTTTCTGCAGGAGTAAAGCACTAAAACCTGTATGTATATAAAGCTGCCTTTGCCAGGATTTAGAGCCAAAAACCAGCTTTAAAAATTGATCGTCCTAATATTTTGTGCAAAAAGTGAAATTTGTGCGATTGTGACTTGTTGTTGTTTTCTGAATTGACAATTATTGCTGCTAATGGTCGTTATGAGTCACTGATGCCATAAAGGGCTTTGCTGGTACTTATCTTGGTATCAAGGAAAGAGAAAGAGAATGACCATAGCTCTATCTATTGGTACCCAAATCAAAAGTATCAATGCTTAATAAGAGCTTTCAAAAGAGGATAATGTGTGAGGCAAAAAAAAAAGGCGTGGTAACTAGAGGGAATAACACACAACATTACATGTTTTTCACTTCGCCCAAAGGATGAAATCAGCCATCTAACACAATTGAGTGTATTTTTCACTTGGGTAGTCGATTTTCACGATTCAAAATTCTGTATGAAAGGTTACCGTATAATGAAGTTGGACATTAAACCAGCTTACTTAATGTTTTGATTTATAGGAAAAAAAATAAACATTTTGGGGTATCGATGGGTACTACATTCTGGGACACCCTTGTATATTGAGTGACCCATTCCCTCGGGCCTTTCCTCCCTTCCTCGAAAAGTGGAATCCGCCCAGCCACAAATATGCACAATGTCCCATCGAATTTGGTTTGAGTCATCATCTTTAGTGTAAAGATCAGGGGAAAATTATTTTCATATTCCTCAATGATATCACGGACCTTTGCTTTTCATAACCCAATTTTTTTTTCATGTGTTCCTTTTTCTTATTTTCAGATTGTAGTTTTCACGGGCTTATCCATGTAAAAGTTGCTCTCGCCGGATCGGGAACGTTTAATACCCCGGGAACATGACTCCCGTGTGGATCTAAGGAAACCGAATTATACGCCTTGATCGGGATCAAACAGGTCGACGCCCAATAGTAATTGGGCATCAATGTGTTTTGTTCAATAAAACATCAATCAAAACTACCTTCTCCAAATTTTATATATTTTATTTTTTCACTCTCACACCCAGGGGTGCACACCTACCATGACACACTGACTTCTTTTTTCTTCCTTTCTTAGATAGTGATTACACTTCAAATTAGCACTCTGTAGAATATTTCTTTGGTAAAAAATGTGAAATCTCTAATTTCCTTTCAGCGTATGTTACTAAGTTCTTGAAATTACAGTAAATCAAATTTCACGGCATTTCTGGAGCCAAATCCAAGGTAAAAAACCTAATGGGGGTCTTATTCTAATCGAAATCACTACATATGACACAATAAGATGGATTGTCCCCAAATCTCTAGTTGCACCTTAATTGGGCATTTTATACCCCACAATACCCACACTTTTTTTTGTATTTTAAGCATTTTCTCCAGAATGGGTTTTTTTTTTTTTTTTCTCCAATCGGGGCTAAATGGTAAAATGGGCCGTTTACAACCATATTCACTGGCAAATGATATTGTATAAAATACGATTTGGGATCATTTTTTTTATGAATTTTTTTCTATATCTGAGCATCTTACTATCATCAAATTCAACTCAGTAATAATCAAATGTAAAAAATTTTGGTAAAAATGGGTGGCCAAAATCAAAATGCGCGCGGCCTACTGGAAACAATTTTTGTCTTAGATCTGAACGTTAGGCAAACTTTTTTTTCGGCACTCGCAGTGCATGCACTCAGTATTTTCCTAAATGTTATACAAATCATATTTTGGGAAGTTCTAGTTCCTTCAAACTGTGCTGTTACAACAAAGTGTGCCCCATGGTATTGTAATGATATAAAGAAGAACCAGACTATCTACTGAAGTGATACTTTATAATACAAACTGCAAAAACCTGGTGGTTTGAATATGCAACACCAGGTCGGTGTTAACTGTCAGTGTAATTTCTGGTGTTAAAGTTAGGATATTAACACCGCTTAGGTGTTTGGTGGCAAAATTGTGATTATGGCATTTTGGTGGTCTGTTTATGTAAGCTAAAGTAAGCAGTCTAATATAGAAACAAACCATAACAACAGCACACATTTTCTACTAAAATGTTAGATGTTACAACGATAACAGTTAACACCAACATTTGGTGTTAATTACACCAAAGAGTGGTGGTCCCTCCTAGGGGACATCATGAGGGTTTATTAACCCAGTGTGTCAATTTAACACCATGAGGTGTTATTTAACCAGTTGTGTCAATTTAACACCAGAAGGTCTGTTTAAATACAAATTACACCGACATGGGGGTGTTGTAAGATTAACACCAATAAGTTTATGTCATAGATTGTAACCCCAAAATTAATGTCGATTACACCAATTTGGTGTAAGTTTAACCCCAATAGGTGTGGTCCTCTATTCACAAACACCGGCTTGGGGTTAAAAGTTGCAACACCCTCGGTTGTTAAATTCTAACACCGATGTTTTTGCAGTGTAGTGGTGTGAATCCACCCTTTGGTGTGAATTTACCATTAGTTGTGGTTTATATGTAAATCAATTGGTTTTATATACAAACCTGATCCAATTGCTATAACGTGACGCATATGAAACGCTGTATGACACCATGGAATATGGACACCAAAGTGTGGATTATGAAACCCCTTAGTGTACACAAAAGTACCTTACGCAGTTTTGTTTTGTCAACGCCACATTCTTACTTTTACAACACGTCTTGTGGATTAGCCCTGGTGGCACTCACGTGAGAACTTGGAAGGGTACCGGTCCGGAAATTTCGATACAAGTGATCCTGTAAAAATAGTCTTTTGAGAGAGAAGCAAGTGTTTTTGTTGAAATGTACATACACAGAATTCTCTATAGGGAAAATCCGAGTGGGCTCTTCATGTGAGGTGATTTTTTTTTGCCAAAGTAGGTCTTCTTTTGTGGTCAAAAGTTACAAACGTTCCCAACTATAGTGCGTTAGAGTGACGCTGCAAAGTGTAAAAATGTGAAATCCTTACAGTGTGTGTTAAAATATCGAGCCTTAACCGCCTTACATATACTGCACATAAGAGAGTCCCTTTCCAGACATAGGGAGGCGGTACAATATGAAGCCAGGGGTGAATGAGGGAATTCAACTTTTCGGCAAAATTCCATTCCCTTATTTTGGTGTAATTTCTCTTTTAAAGTTCATGTTTCCCCTCTTTTCTTATGTTATTTTCATGTCCCCTCTCGCTCGCCAAATTATAGGATTCCCTCTGATATCCTCCCCCGGGTAAATAATGAAAAACCCCCCCCCCTCTCCTTACATACCGAGTCGATTTTTGCATGAACTCTTTACAGCTGTGGATGCATTAAACCCTTAAGAAATCAAACATGCATGCAGCAACACATGAAAAACAAAGTCAAGTAACGGATACATGCACAGCAGTAAGGGATGAATTAAGGACTCAATTGATACCGATAATACGGGTTGCCTAATTGTGGTTCGGTATAGGCTTTAAACTTGATCACTACAACTTGTCGTACATAACGTCCACCTTCCGGATTCCTTTAAGAAATAAATAGAAGTTTCATCTTCGTTTTAAAATAACAGCAACACACCTATAAGTTGACGATTTCGCTTTGGTAATATGTTTTCTTAAACAATAAATAAAGGTCCGTTCATAATCACCTCCGCATCTACGTTACAGCGGGGAGTTGCGGTGAACAGTGGCGTAAATTTCTTTTTGACATGGGTGGGTGGGTGGATGAAATTTATGAATGAAATTGGTTTTGCTGAAAAGATCCTAACTAGCACATGTGCTCGAGAAAACTGCTCAATAAAAATATTGCCATTTAAGAAGCTAAATCGTTAAATGTAATTGTAGTAAGTGATTGGGTCACGATACATCCGTTCGATAGATTTTGTTAATATTTCGTCCTAATGAACTTCATCGATGTACGTCAAATATCAGAAATAAAAATATGGGTGTCACCGAACTCGTTTTTGAGAACTTCTATAAAAACACCTATTTTTTCCAAAAAGTTGTACACAGGTCTATGGAAAATTCATTTTTTTCATGGACATTATTTTGAATATTAAAAAAAATCGGTTTGATAACTTTTGTCCCAAATTTTACTAAAAGTTGGTGCACTAACAAGATCTGTCGATTACTGAGGAAAAGAGTAGGGGTCACCAAACTACTTTTCTCTGGTATTTTCCGAAAATAACGGCATTTTTAGCAGTCTAAAATACCACCGCGATATTGAGGTGCGTAAAACGCCAAATGTCACGCATTGCAAACGCTTAAGCTGACACGCGAACAAAAACAGGCACGCGAAATGTGCGCACTGATTAAATTATGAGCATTGTTTTTTCCCTCTTTCTAATTTTTTTAATCTTTGATATCGATAATGGTTGTTGTGATGTATTATAGATCATAAAAAAAAAAGACTATGGCAAGAAAGGGAAGAAAAGTTTTATGGAAAGGTGAGAAAGGGAGCACAAGGAGGGCGGTCAGCTTTCGTGATTTGAAGCTTTAAGCGTGTTACGTACTCTGAAACCAATATTAGCTGGACGGATATAGGCCTACCTATATTTTTAGCAATTTTCTAATACTGTTGTCAAAATGTGTTCTTTACGAAGTAAACGATAATAAAAGTTCTCATTGGGAACTTAAAAACAATGAGCATTCGCGATGTCGTCTTTTTATGCCATTAATTGTCGGCCACTATTATCAGGCGCTGGGCCACAAAAAATTCTGTGGTTTTTTGCTTTGAGAGAGAATCACAGCTAAAATATGTAAATAAAGCCTTATTATCAGGTAATAGGTGATTTAAGGGATTTGCAATCACTTCTTCAATGTTTTTTAAATATTTTTCACTTTAAATTTTATGACCCATTTATATACAATGTGAGTATATATCACCATTTCTTGTTTTTTTTACGGTCTTTCCTTCCGTAAAGTTACCTGAATTAATCCTTCTTTTTAGTAAGTTAGCGTTTTTCCTAAAAGGCCTATTTTTGTTTGGAATACTGAAAAAATGTCTTATATCTAATGAAAAGTGTACATAAAAATGTGATTTTTGTTCGGAGATTCCTGGATTTTACACGAGGCAAATAATAAGGATCGTCATTTAATTTTACTACAGCGGAAATTCCGCAAAAATAACAAGTATATTTCCTTCAACGAAACTTCTATATAGAATCATATTAATCATCATGTTTATGGCAACTTTACACTCTCTATAGACCTAAAGTGACATTTTTTTGAAAACCAAAATACTCTTGTCATCTGAGATGTATTCCATAGACATTTAAATCTGTGGTCCTGGACATAGAAATTCGAAAAAAAAAAACACTTTCCGATATTGAAAAAGTTTGTTGAAAAATTCAGGAGAGAAGCTGGCTTATGTTTTTGCCGAAAAAGAAGGATAATTGTTAGTGCTATGATGGCCCGTTCCTAAGTAGCAATTAATCTTTGACTCAATTTGTTTAATAATGCATTCATTATGTACATCATCATAGGCCTACTGCATGCTGCAGTACTTCATTGGAAAACATGTAAAGACAAAGCGTGCTTGCGATCTTCCGAAGATCTCACAGTGTACGCAAGGGTGTTTTTTACGCCAAGTTCACAATTTGTGGCAAGAAATAAAATCTGTGGGTGAACTGGCGCGGGCAGCTAAGTGGACCCAATCACCTTAATCGCGTGAAAAAAAAGCTGCGCTGAAATTACCATTTTCAAACATTATGGTAAAATATGAGAGTATTTGGTCAAAAACACATGAACGGGCAATCAAATGGGGGGGGGGGGTGATCGTATTGACCATCCCACTCATCAAAATATTTGCAGAATCCTCCAAAATACCGCAATGAAATTCGACGTGCATTGCGGTGTTGCGTTGCGGCATGAAAGTGATCGATACATCAGCACAACAACTCACCGCAACGCAGATGCAGGGAAGTATGAACGAATCTTCACATAAACAACGCGAAATTATGCGGCATTGAAAGCTTTCACTTGAGGAGTCCGTTCATACCTCGCTGACACTGCAGGCGTGGGGCCAAGCTTCAGTTCCCCATTCATCGCGCAAAATGCGAACGAGTCCTTGGACGAGCCTGAACAGTGAGTCACTGTACGCGTTTCATAAATAGATCAGGGAGTGGCCAGTGGGGGTTTCCGTACGGAGCAGGGCGATATAAATTGCATTGCTTTAGGCGGTTGGTGCATAATTGTGCTGCAAAACTATAATCAAATCGTTTTAAAGACCGGGCATGAGAGTATTGCTACATGCAGGTCAACGACTCATTCCAGGTGGTTGCTTAGGCTACCTGGTACATGGTCCGCAGCCCCGTCAGCAATCTATAAATAGTGGTGACCCTACGATTGAACGTGGGGTCAAGCGAGCCTCGTTCAAAATGGATCCCGTTGTAACGTTAGTGCATACAAACAAAATACGTACACTGGAGGGGATTATTCAAACTCCAAAGGGATTTGGTTGAAAACTATGATATTAAACATAATTTCGACTTTAGAATATTTGTCAAGTGTTAGTGATTACGTGCTAAACCTATGGGAACGCGCGAATGGAAAAGACGGCTATATTAGGCAGACCCCCCTGCTGCCACTACGTTGCGTTACGATATATAGGGTCGATATATCGATCACTTTCTGCAGCAATTCACTGCACATCTAGTTAAAATTATTGCGGTTACCGCGATGCAGTAGAGTTTGGGTAGAGACGCAACGAACCGCAGATGCAAGTGAAGTACGAACGAACATTGGACATCTGCCATCATTTAGTTGCAGTATTCTTGTTCGTTTAAAGAACGAGACCAATAAAATAATAGCACTTCGAAAATCACTTTCTGTCTGGTCAAAACAAAGTATCGTATGAGTATGTGTGTTGGTGTGTTTGGGGTGGGTGGGTGGGTGGATATATATATGTGGGTGTGGGTGCGTGTGTTTGTGTGTAAGGTGAGGTGAGGTGTTAAGTTTTAATTTTAACAAATTTTTTAATAATTTGAAAATTTGGGGTTTTCCCCATAAAGTTATATAAATTAGACATTATCAGTAAATTTATTTAAGAAATAAAGGGTGATGCAGTATTCCTTTTAGGGTGAATAATGTGTACGAGGGTCGGGAAAAAAAATAAGGGACGAGCGCAGCCGGAGTCCATTATTTATTTTTTGCCGGCGAGGATCCCGAGGATACATATGAGCCCATAAATATAATTGCAAACCCTTTATTCTATTCTATTACCGAAAACAGTGTGATATAATGAGAAAATGCTTCGCGACCCATTATTGAGAATAATGGGCAGTAAACTGACCAGTCAGAATGCAGCATTTTCAATAAGGGCAGATAGAATTACTATTTGATGTTGATTTACTTACATTTAAAGCAGTACGTGTGATTATTCATATCGGTAAATCGCTTTTGTTTAATTTAAAAGTGTTAAAAAAAAAAAAAAAAAAAAAAAAGTATTGTGTGTGTGTGTGTATGTGTGTTTAGTTATATGCTTACAAAATCAAATAAAACCCGTGGTGAATCCAGTTCAAATGAAGTGGGGTGTGTGTATGGACGAGCATTTTATTCAAATCATAAAAATAAACTTGAAATTTCAAAATAGGTATTAGTACACTAATTATAGGTACAATAAGTACACTTTAAACAATATATAATTACACTCTATAGAAAGCAACTTTAGTAAACGAGCACGCACGTCCACACACCCACACCCACCGCACGCGCGCGCGCACACACACCAACACACACACCAACGGTAAAGCATCACGCGGACACTTATTACACACACAATTACATTCATTCCAAACCAATCTCAACCCACACGGCGTGTACAATGGCATGTGCTATACCTAAAGGGTTATATAAAATTTCTCGTTACCAATGAGGGTGGTTACCACTCCATTCTATTTTGTTTTGCACCCACCCCCTTTTGTTGGTGCCAAAAGATTAAGGCACTATCAGTGATCCACCAAAATAGTGCAATCTTGATTTTTTGCGATTTTCTGATTTGGCAAACCATGATTATGAAGTGCCCTGTAACTTGGTAATTGTCAATTTATATTATGCACTCCTTTTCATTGACAATGTCTTAATTGTAATTTATAGTAATGTCAATTTAGACAGGGTGAGTCAAAATGACGGGTCCCTGATTATGTCCGCCATTTTGAATTTTTAAATTCATATATTAACATATTGGTATCATCCGAAAGCCTATTTGGTTATCTGTAATCTGTTGCACAGAGAGTGTAATTGGGCTAAGTATTAGATGACGGTGACCGGTGACATTCAATGTTTACAAACACCAAGTTAGCACCTTGGTCTACTGACACGTTAGAGGTCGAAAGAATATGGCCCATACAGTGACCATCATTCAATATCTTATTCACGCCTGATTAAGTGCGGAATTTTAAAAGCACAAGCCCTGCAGGTGTTCCTGCATGACTGCACCCCCGCCTTCCGGGCAGTGCTTTGTTAGTTGCCCGGTGTGACGTCACATATCAAACTATCTATAGGCAAAGCTACTCTTTGAATCAAGTAGTCAGCTTTTACGCCTATCCACGGATTCCCACTGAATGAACGGTCGCCAACTAAGCAAATGACTCACCAAAATGATAATAAGGGTCTATGTTTATGTCAAATAGGTGGTAATTTAAAGGTGTTTGTAAAGCCCAATCATATGGTAAGTTTATTGAAACATTTTGTTCAAGATGTGGCCATATTGTTGGTTATAGACAATACTTTAACTTCAAAAGATGTCTTGTCTTTCAATATGGTATGAAACTGATACATGTATCAAGTTAATTATTTTAAATGGTTTGTATGAGTGTGTGAGGAGTTAGAAAGTAAAGGAAGACATCTATGTTCAATTGTGACCGAATATTGTGGGGTCAAATAGCGTCATTTTTATTCGCAGTCAATAAATAGCCCGTTTTTTTTCTGGAGCCCTGATTGTTTCGCTGAACGCCATTCATTTCAATGTGAATCCGTGACAGAGCGCAAAACAGACTACTTGATTCAAACACATGTAGCTCGATCATACCCAACCGATGTGGAATAATATTTACAGCAAGTTAAGTGAAAGATAATAAACTGAGCTTTCAGATGATACCACATAGTATATATAATTTACTTAAATAAAAATGGCGGACCACATTCAGCGCACGTCAATTTTGTTTAATCACCTGTTTAGCGTCCTTTCAAAATACAATCATCAGCCACTTATGACACTAGGATTTCTATTATAGTCCGATTAGGAACGATTTTGAAGTGATAGTGATATGTTTGGGTATCAATGGATAGTTTTTGTCCTTCTCTTTCCATTGCTACCAATGAGTACAACAGAGCCTAGTATGGTGGACTTCATAATGATTCACATGCAAGCAAAATCGCCAAAAATCTTGTGTAAGAATATTTTTTATCTACATTGTCTCGATTATAACGCCATTTGGAAATGTTTGCTATTATTTTGATACCAATAGAAATAGACACTCGGTGCACAAATTTATAAGTGTTAGATGTTCAATACAAAAAATGTGGGGGTGGTAACCACCCCTCTGGTGTGTGTACGTTTGTTACAAACTGGAGTAGGGTAGAGAAGGGTTTTTTTTTAACGGGAGATATACTGATGACTTCAAAAACGTATAGTCAAGCGTAACAGGGAAAGGGTAAACCGCGTGGTCGGTCTGACGATCAATGTGTTTGCGAAGAACGTGTTATGCATAATTATTTGGCTTCAATATTACAGGCTACTCAAAATGCCCTCTAAGGGATAATATCCCGTTGCGAAAATGGAAAGTGTGTACTAATATTTCTTTCATAGATTGAAATCTAATTCTGTGGTACCTCATTAGTCTTTTAAGGATTCGTGACTCGATGGTGTGAACCAGAAAGATTGGAAAGAGGTAAAGGGCTACTTCACGCGACATGCACTGTAAAGGCAACTATTCCCAGTCTAAACGACATTCGTCTTAAAACGATTATCGGCAAGGCACATTTTAATTTGCACCCCCAACCATTTTATATATGTAAAAATTATTTCCTCCTGTTGAGTAAAATTGTCACAGCTCTTAATGTTGAGGAAAATCTTAGTCAAGTGAGGAACCTACTCATTGTGACTAAAGCTTATTCATTTGGGTCTAAAAATCAACTCAGCTTTGAAAGGTTTACTCAACTTTGACTAATATGTTACTCAAATTAATGTAACATTTTTGTACTCAACATTTTTTTGGAGTGTTGGAACCATAAAGTATTACGAACAGATGATACAAAGAAGTAACTAAAGCAGGCGGTTACTACAAAAGAGCTGCAAATGATTATAAAAGGGGAGGAAAAGAGAAGGAAAATAAAAACGAAACCTCTCATACTTTTACAAGATTGCATTTCATGTGATTTAAGCTGCTCTTGAGTAGAAAATATATTTTCAAAAGCAATGACTGAATACAATCTGGCATATGATAAATAGATTAAAAGAGTGGAAAACATAACGCTCCAGGATGAGGCAGAATCCAGTACACTGATCGTGGAAATGAGCATATGACGTCATCTTTACGGTAGCTCTAGTCTCTTCCCTAGTTTTGGACCCCTATATATAGGGAAATTCGCAAAAAACTTCTGCCGATGCAATCACTAGTAACCTTTTACCCATAGTAGTTTGAAAATGGCAATTTGAACGTGTTTCTTTACATTTAAAACTCTCTCGTGTAAACAACAATATCACGCACGCCAATACCAGGTAAAATGACTTGATTTTCAATATACGGTGACCCAGAAATGTTTTAGTTGAGTAAATCACTACGCAATTGCAATCAAAACCCCCAACCGAGATTCTCATAACGCTTATATATTTTTGCAAGTGAAGACGCGCGAATAATTGCAATTAAATTGCAGTCCAATTACGTGGCCCATTTTAATTTTTGAAGATACCAGTTTACCATTCTATCATAAAAAGTGACAAATCTTAATATAGCTAATCTAATTGCATTTTCTCAGACATGTGAATAAAGCAGTTTTGCAGAAAATAGTCCACCCCAATTACCAGATGTTTTTGTCCTTACGGGCAACCTGGTTTGTGGGAACCTATAGTAACCGACGGTCTGTGAATTGCTAAAGAGGCATTATAGAGGAGGAGGGCATATCCAAGGGGCCTTATTTAAGGAGTTCGTTTACCTACCACTACAGAAAGTTTGACAACACTTTTTTGGTAGTTAGTATGACCCTCTACATCAATGCTAGGTAAGGTAGTACGCCTCCAACAAATTGTGGTATCACTTTTTCAATAGGGGCCAATTTAAGTTTACACAGGGGTCCAAACTTTTAATGGCCCCCAATCATGTTTGAAATGTATGCTCTATTGTCCATCTAATCATACTGATTCCAAAAATGTATAGTTTTGTAACCACCTACGACCATTGGTTGGAGTTATAAGGTAAAAATGGTAAGAAAGGTCAATCTATCTCGATTTGTACAGGGGTCACCATTAAAAAATTTAATCTGATTAATTTTAAATATTTGCAGTTATTGCCTGAGGTAAGAGACTCCTAAAAGGTATAGTTTGTATTATGTAAATTCTTACTTCAGGTAGACGGGTCAAAGAAGTCAACAACCAATTGGGTTATGTTGACCTATGACCTATTCTGTCTCCATAACATGGTAACTATGCATTGCAGATGGTACAAACTATTCCTTATTTGACTTATTAACTAGCATGAACAACTTCTACATTTCAAACAAAATTGGAGCACTTCGATTTTGACCACCCCTGTAAACATAGAACTTTGACCGTTTTTTACCATTTTAGTTAGTTAGCCAGTTGTTACCCTATAACTCCAAACCCATTGGTCATAGATGGTAACCAACTATACCTTTTGGAATCCTTCTGTCTAGACGGACAATATGGCATACTTTCAACATGATTAGAAGCATTTTAAAAGTTTGACCCCTGTGGTAAACTATTTGGCCCCTATTGAAAAAGAAAAGTGACACCACAATTTGAGAGTAATACCTACCTAGCGTTGATATAGAGGGTCCATACTAACTACCAATATATAGTGTTAAAACCCTTTTTCTGTAGAGAGGGGTAAACGAAGATGTTTGACATGGGTCCTAGCTCCTCCACGATTAATTAAACTAGCAATGCGTTCGCACATGTTTGAAGGATCGCTAGCAAATTCTTCGTAATTGCTATCCCTGTAGCACTACTTTTAGTTCTTGATTAGAACAAACGATAACTTCTCTGGCTATACAACATAAAGATGGTAGTTTCAACATTTTCAAAAAAGAAATTGAAATACAAGAAGATAATGTCATCAGAATGGCCAAAATGAATCGTCAATCCTGCTCCCCATCCAATCAGAGGACACTGAAAAATGTGTCGTCAGACGGTTCGTTTTATACATGTATGCCAGGCTCGAGCCAAAAATGGTTTGAGAGAGCATACAATATTTCGTGTCAGATCAGTGAATTCAAAGTACAAAATAATGCATATGACGTTATTTGCTCACTATTGTCATGATTGTAGTGCATTTTTGAGGAATAAGTACGAACGTTAATTAGGGGTCATGCACCTCGTACCGCGATTTATTTGCGTTGGCCAGTGAGCTGTTTTTATCACACACACACACACACACACACACACACAACCCACTGGGTATAAGTTGAACCCCGGGAGTTGAACCCGTTTACAAAAGGTGCGAATGGTATAATTTGACCAGACTGTCATGACACGTTGGGCCGAGCAAACACACGCAGGTTTATAATTTACATTGTAAAAACAGATTAGTCAGCGGGAAGCTCACCAAGCTAATGTGTGATTTCTTTCACAAGATCAAATTTAATAAAAATTTGATCATTGATTGTGATTCCAAAAATGAGTTAAAAAGGGACAAATGTCTTGGTGGGCTCCACGTTGACATATTAATTAAGTGTGCATCATTGGCAGTGGAGTTATATCTTTCTACAGAAAAGAAAGACGTGCATAAATAATGGCAGTGCAAACAACTTATTTTCAATGAAGTTCTATAAACGTAACTTTTCGTTGGATCGACTTATGGTCTTATCGTTCTCTCACGGCTGTATTCGATCTATGTGCATGTAAAGTTGCCCTTATAATATAGTTCTGTGGATTCATCTCAATGCCATGATAACCAATATTCGTTCATAAACCCAATATAAGGGTGAAACCTGAAAAGGGTATAAAACACGTTTTACAAATCTGAAGAACTCTGCTTGAGGATGTCATTTGTACTTTTCTCCGACGCCGTTGACACCATCGTGTATGTTTTACTCTGTGAGCTAACACGATAAGAAGAAGGGCCATGGCGAATATGTTGACAGGAGAATGCAGAGGCAAATGCACGCCGATAGGTTGGACTTATCGCGTTATAGATTATTGGGTTTATTGAAGAGTTCAAATAGAGGAAAACGCGGACAACAATAGTCAATATCGCGTTTTTCTCGTGGCCCAACTCCTTTCCCGTTTTGCGGAGATGAGTATGGATGATACTCGAAACGAGAAAAGGGAATTCGCAGGCAAAGAAACAAAAAGCCATCACCAGGAGCATAATAGCGATTTGATTTCGACGCTTCTTGTGATTCTTTTGTCCCCGAAGACTCTCTCTTCGCACAGATGAACCACCATAAATGTATTGATAATGTTTGCATAACAATATATGGATGCTAGCATCGCGATGACGAACGGAATAACTTGCAACACCAAGCTAAAACTCTGGAAATCCCAGTCAATTTCAATTGGTGTGCAAAAGTTGACGACATCATTGAATCCTTCAAAATAGTCGTCCTCGGGCCAGCGATAGCAGTGTGTTTCTATTTTAATAAAATTCGGCAACATACCAGCAGCAAACAAGCAGGCAACTCCCCATGCGGCTGCCGCGATGACAGCGGTTCGAATCCGTGTCTTGGATGTACGACGGTATCTGATTGCATGACAGACAGCATATACGGTCCAAAGTAACCAATGTCACAAACGATATGGACGCAAAGTAATAAAGATAATTCATCCAGAAAAATAACCCACAACCGTAGTTGGTCTGAAAAGGCTGGGCTCCAACAACGGGCAGGTTTATAGTTTGCCACATGTTTATGGCTGTAGAAAATATGAGAAACAGACAATCGGCAACAGCCAGATTGGCAAGGTAGAAGTTGGTAGTGGTATGCATGTCCGGTACGCGAATTAGGACAAAAAAGAAAGCAACGTTCAAGAGTAGGCCGATTATTGCCATGACGGGAGCGACGATTCCAAGCATAAACTGCTGCGACTGTGGTATCAGTAGGTCAATACTCTGGGCATGGTCTAGACTCTCCACGACCCACTGACCGTCAGGACATTCTGTGAAGCCTGTAAAGCCACTACTGTAAGAATATGATGCACTCATCATAGATGAAGAATTAGCAACGCTGTCGCTGTAAGAATATGATGCATCAATGTAGACAGCAGAATTATTCCAAATTAATTCGCCCATGATTACCAGCTGAAGTATTGAAGTCCACGAGATTATTGTAGCTGCCGTTGAATTTCAAAGGCCCTCAGCTCAGCTCAAACAGACCACTGTCATACCTGTGCGGTGATTTTGATGAAATTGAAGAGTCTCAAATTGTACTTCAAATGTGTCATTAAAATCCTAAGGAAATTAATGGAGTCGTGTCCCTCAGTACAATCAACACTTTGTTGCAGTCAAGCAGAATAATTTTTTCACAGTCACACTTACACGTGTGTGGTTTACAACCATACATGTATTCTATTATAGTTCAGCTCGATCACCACTGACTGCTACGCCGAGTAACAATTTTACGTTTCGCTAGAGCTGAATAAACCCAGAGTTCTGTTTGGTGATGACTGCCCGGCCCGTGGATGACTTGTAAACAACCGTACGATTGTGCCTTCACTTCTGAATATTATGGGAAAAAAGTACGAAAACCTTGTATTTCGATTTAGGCTGCAAACTTGAAAAATTAGACTGGGGCTATGAGCCAAAAGGTTAGGGCCGAACTGATGACAAAACGTCATCAAAAATACTTTTTTTTCATGGTCCCAGACGTATTCAGCTTTTCTCCAAGCACCACGCTCAACTTCGCGTGATCGATCACCTATTAAATCTTGCGGTGGTTAGGGTTAATCGTGGGGCTTGCGCCTAGGGCGTCTGCCTCTTCTAAACTATTATTTTTTGCATGTGATTTCTATCAAAACCTATGAGAAAACCTTCATGTGAATAAACATAACATGACTATTTTTAAAACTTGAATAAAACTTCGAATAGAATTTACTACAATTTTAAAAAGAGCATTGGGGAGTGAAGGTAATTTGATTGGGTAAGTAAATTGAGGACGTTCAAATGGTGTTCACACGCTGAAGTGAAAGAATAAACCACAAAAAGGTGGTTTATTTTTTTCATATCTTTTTGGTCTTAACGCCCTTAGGACTACCGCTTTTCTTACAATATCTCTGGCTCATTACATGACCTAACATAATAGGTCTCTTGACGCCATTATGTTCCCGATCTTAATAAATTCAAATCTGACCAATGTCGGAAATAATGAACAAGTATTGAGATATGAGCAAAAATAAGATGAAATCACGAAAACAAAAGCATAAGAAATTACTTTAACCTCGTTTAACCTCATGAGGTTTATACCGGCCGATTTTATTTACTTTAAAAACAGTGGTTAGACATGAACACCTTTCTAAACACTATTTGGACCATTTTCAATACTTTGAAAAATCTGTTTAATGGCTAAGCACCTTGTATCTAAACATGTTTAAAATCTAAACAAACATGTTTACGAATATACTCGTTGGTTGATGTTTAGACATTTGATGCTATTAACATGTTTAATACGTAAACACTGATTAGCACGTTTCTAAACAATATTTTACAGTGTTGGTTATGCTCCTGTCCTGAAGTCATTTATTTAGCCAATGTATTTAGCCAATCAGAGACCAAAAATTAAGAAAAATAGGTTTATCAAAAGCCTATAGCTTTGCGAATAGATAAACATGGTTTTTCAAATCGAAAAGCCAGGTTTATAAGGTTTTTGAAAATTATGTTTTTTCCACCAAAAATCCAGGGTTTTCGGCCAAGAAACTACTGTAGTCTATAAAGTATAATCCTGTTTTTTCAAACCCAAAACGATGTTTACCAAATCGGTAAACATGGTTTCTGAAAACCTTTTTTTATAGAAAATACAGCAGAATACAACGACAAAAAAATCTAGGTTTCTCGCCGAGAAACCAAGTTAATATTTTTTTTTCAAAAAGTGACCTGGGGTTTGCAGTCAAATTTATTTTTTCTTTTTTTTTATTTTAAATTTAAATATTCTTGCCATAGGCACCAGTGATAACCAAAATCAATTTGGCGTTGCTCATATATAGAATATGCAAAGTATGCAATTGTCAACACTTCTGGTTAATTTTTTTATTCCCATGATTTTGCACTAGAATAGTGTCATGTATCGGGCAAAATACAGACACAGATAAAAGAAGTGCACGGGTTCAAATGGACAATGGTTGCCATGGTATCCTGACTTACGCTTTTATCAAAAGCCTATAGCTTTGCGAATAGATAAACATGTTTTTTCAAATCGAAAAGCCAGGTTTATAAGGTTTTTGAAAATTATGTTTTTTCCACCAAAAATCCAGGGTTTTCGGCCAAGAAACTACTGTAGTCTATAAAGTATAATCCTGTTTTTTCAAACCCAAAACGATGTTTACCAAATCGGTAAACATGGTTTCTGAAAACCTTTTTTATAGAAAATACAGCAGAATACAACGACAAAAAAATCTAGGTTTCTCGCCGAGAAACCAAGTTAATATTTTTTTTTCAAAAAGTGACCTGGGGTTTGCAGTCAAATTTATTTTTTATTTTTTTTTTATTTTAAATTTAAATATTCTTGCCATAGGCACCAGTGATAACCAAAATCAATTTGGCGTTGCTCATATATAGAATATGCAAAGTATCCAATTGTCAACACTTCTGGTTAATTTTTTTATTCCCATGATTTTGCACTAGAATAGTGTCATGTATCGGGCAAAATACAGACACAGATAAAAGAAGTGCACGGGTTCAAATGGACAATGGTTGCCATGGTATCCTGACTTACGCTTTCTAGATTTGCTTCAGGCATTTTCCGGTCATTTTCAGACACAAAATGGTTAATTTATCACCCGTTTTTTACAATTGTAGCTAAAATACATTTAACGAGGTTAAAATTTCAAATAAACTTTCTTTCTAGTATGGTTTATTTTATCTTTTAAAACTTTATAGAAATACGCAATATAAGTAATGTAGAAGTGATATTTTAAACGTCAACGCTTGCTTGAGAGTTGCACCACATTTACAAAATAATTATACAAAAACATATGAACACACATGCACACACATACACACATACGCACACACATACTCGCGCACACACACGTACACGCACACATGTATCACGCGTACATACACAGGTACGCAGACAAGAACACACACGTACGCTAACACACACACAAACGCATACATGCACGCACGAACACTTGTTTGGGGTTGAGCGCCTATATAAACTGGGTAAAAGCAGAGATGTTAAAAGTTGCAGCAACGGTGTTAACTTACACACTCGGAAGAAACAAACTCAACACTATGGGAATTAGAATCCATATGTTTGAATGTCAGTTTTGCAGATGGTGTTCTTTTTTCACATTTTGACATAAACACCGAAGTCAGTGATTTTAAATCTACACCAACTGAAGTTAAAGAAAGACAGGCTCATTTTCAACAAAATATAAAATTCCTTCAATTGCTCTCAAATGATTGACTGGACCTTGGAAGAATAAAAACACAATTTTACATGCAAAAATACTGTACACAGAAGTCATATGATGCCAAAGACTTGGCCTTTGCTGTAAATACACTGCAATTTGTTATTACCAATGTGTTAAAATTTATTACAATATACATGGACATCACGGACTCATACTCATTGATTCTCTAACTACAAAAGTGCACTGTTAGAACACTGTTTAAAATTTTGCTGTTTAAAAAGAGGGTTGTTTAAAGTGTTGTTGTTTAAGTTTTAAACAACGTTGTTTAGTTTGTTGATATGACATGTTGTCTTAATCTTGACGCCATTATGTTCCCGATCTTAATACATTCCAAATCTGACCAAGGTCGGATAATGAACAAGATTTGAGATATAGCAAAAATAGATGAACACGAAAAACAAACTCTAATAAATTAACTGTTAAAGAATATAACCTCGTTTAACAAATAAACAAAATAACCTCATGAGGTTTATACCGGCCGATTTTATTTACTACTTTAAAACGTGGTTAAGACATGAACACCTTTCTAAACAACACTAATTTTGGACCATTTTCAAAATAACTTTGAAAATCTGTTTAATGGCTAAGCACCTTGTATCTAAACATGTTTAAATCTAAACAAACATGTTTACGATATACTCGCTTTGGTTATGTTTAACATTTGATGGCTATTACATGTTTTAATCGTAAACACACTGAATTAGCCACGTTTCTAAACAATATTTTTACAAGTTTTGGTTATCGCCTGTCCTGAAGTCATAATATTTAGCCATGTAGATTAGCCAATCAGAGACCAAAAATTAAAAAAAATCGGTTTATCAAAGCCTATTAGCTTTGCGAATAGATAACAGGTTTTCAAATCGAAAGCGGCAGTTTTATAAGGTGTTTAAATATTATGTTTTTCCACACCGAAAATCCAGGGTTTCGGCCCAGAACTAACTGGATGTCTATAAAGTATAAACTCCTTTTTTTTTTCAACCCAAACGATGTTTACCAATCGTAAAACATGGTCTTCTGAAAACCTTGAGTTTTATAGAAAATACACAAGCCAGAATACAACGACCAAAAAATCTAGGTTTCCTCGCCGAGAAACCAGTTACTATTCTTTTTTTCAAAAAGTGACCTTGGGTTTGCAGTCAAATTTATATTTTTTCTTTTTTTTTATTTTAAATTTAAATATTCTGCCATAGGCACCAGTGATAACCAAATCAATTTGGCGTTTGCTCATATGAGAATATGCAAAGAATCCAGTTGTCACACTTCTGGTTAATTTTTTTATTCCATGCTTTTGCACTAGAATAGTGTCCTGTATCGGGCAACTACAACACAGATAAAAGAGTACCAACACGGGTTCAATGGACAATGGTTGCCATGGTATCCTGACTTACGCTTTCTCTAGATTTGCTCAGATCAGGCATTTTCCGTCCTTTTCAGACACAAAAATGGTTAATTTATCACCCGTTTTTTACAATTGTAGCTAAAATAATTTAAAACGAGTTCAAATGTCAATAAAACTTTCTTTCTAGTATGGTGATTAAATCCTTTTTAACTAAAACTTTATAGAATACGCAATATAAGTAATGTGAAGTGATATTTTAAATAACAAAAAAAACTCAACGCTTGCGTGAGCGTTGCAACCACCTTTACAAAATAATATACAAAAAAACATATGAACACACATGCCCACACAATACACACATACCACCACATACGCCGCGCACAGCAACACGTTACACGCATACAATACACACTCGGTACACCCACCGTACGCCACAAAAAAAGCACGTCCGCTAAACACACACCCAAACGCATACATGCACCACGACACTTGTTTGGGTTGGCGCCTATACTAAACTGGGTAAAGCAGAGATTGTAACGTGCCAGCGCCGGTGTTTACCCTTACACCCTCGGAAGAAACAAACTCAACAACTATGGGAAAGAAATCCATATGTTTGAAAATGTCAATTTTTGTCAGATAGGTGTTTCTTTTTCACATTTTTTTTTTGTGGGTGGGGGTTTGTTTTGTTTTTTTTTTGACATAAACACACCGAAGTCAGTGATTTTAAATCTACACCAACCTGCAAGTTAAGAAAGACAGGCCTCTTTCCAACAAAAATAAAATTCTTCATGCTCTCAAATATTGACTGACCCTTGGAAGAAGAAAAATACAATTTTAAAATGCAACAGTATGTACACAGAAGGTCCCTATGATGCCAAGACTTGTCCTTTGCTGTGGATACATGCATTATGTTATTACCATGTGTTAAAATTATTACAATATACATGGACATCACGGACTCATACCTCATGGGATTCTCTAACTCACAAGTGACCGTTTTCGAACACTGGTTAAAATTTTGCTTTTTAAAAGAGGGTTGTTTAAAGGCTGTTTGTTAAGTTTTAAACACGTTGTTTAGTTTGTGTTATGGACATGTTGTCTAAGGTGCAACGATAGATTTCAAGTCATCCATCTTTTTTGTGATAATAGGATTTAAGATGATTAGCATCGCAATAGATCTATAACTTTAGTTGGCACCGAAATAACTAACTGACACCACAAGGAAAAGGCTGATTGCATATGCTTATAATTCATAGAAAAACAAGCTGAATTTCGTATTGCTCCTATAGGAACTTAAATATTCACACACAATTTTTTCATACCAAAGAACAATTAAACAGCTTAAAATCCTTTCCGATGGAGATATCTTTGATAGAGAGCTTTAACAAACAGTGCCAAATCAGAATTTTCACATTTTTTAGGGACACCTGTTTTTTTAAATCTCTTGTTGCCTTAAAAAACAAGGTTGTATCGTTTTTAAAACATTTTTAAAAACCTCCCAATCTTTACCAACAAAACAACTGCTGTTACCCTGTCATATCGCTCACCTTGTTTAAAAGAAAAGGTCAAATTAAACAACTTGTTTTAAAAAATTTAAACAAAACCAATCGTAAAAAAACATTTAAAAACAGTTGTTTAATTAAACTTTTAAAAACAAGTTGCTTATTTTTTTCACAAGGTTCTAATTTTATAAACAGGTTTAGTGATGACCAGGGTATACAGTGTTTGTTTTAAAATTTTTAAAAAAAACAACTGAATTAATTTTGTTCTAACCGTGTGATGGATTGGTCAAAAGGTTCATACAATGGGATCACCTCTAATGTACATTTTTTACACTGAACCTAGCTTTTTCTGAATAAAACTATTTGCTGACTACAAACTGTTCTGAATTCCCCTTTACCTATAGATGTTGATTCGGACCTAATCTTTTAGGTCATCCCTCGAAAGAGTCAAACGATTTTAATTTAAATATGGTAATAATGGCTAAGGATAAGATTATGTTTTTTCGAATTTTTCTGAAATCAGTAAATGAGTGCAACTATGCAAAAATCCGGGTTTTTGACCAATTTTTGTGAGAGCACTCCCTCTCCTCCTCTCTCTTTTCAAATGGTGTTGCCAGTGTCTCTTTAAATGACGCGTTTTTCTTTCCTACCCCTTTTTAATACTTCTTTCTTCTTGCTCGGGTATTGTCTTCAAAACCGAATTATAGGGTAAGTCGGAACATCAGTTCAGGTCCTCCCAAAATTTTTCCCAACCACCCTTGTCGATAGGTCCATAGCATACAATGAAAAGGAAATGATAGTATTTACTTACAGGATGTCTCAAGACTTGGTACCTAGTAACATTTAGCAAACAATGGTGAGTCTAGATGATGTGGTTGGTAAACCTCAATGCCAGAACCAAAACAATAGGTCATCCTCCAAAACCACCCCCCGGCATACCGAATGACAAAGTATGGATACCAATTAGAATTTGAAACTAACCCCACTTTTTAAACAAGAATAGTCTTAAAAGACAAACCATCGCTTAGCGAGATGTTAGTACGTAATATGTGAGTGTAAATACTTGAGATCAAAGTAAACCCTCTCATATTAGAGAGATTATATACCCACAGTATATATGTCTCACACCTTTAATTTTTGAAATACACCCCAAAGACCTCATTGGCAGTCCCTGTCACTGAATGCCCCTTGGTTTTGGAAACAACCCCAGTCTACAAGACCATATCCAAGCCTGTCCCCTGTTCATCATTCATTCACAAATATCTCCTAAAGTTTTTATAGTCTTTCTTTTGTTGAATTATACAGTTACCTGAGCTGGGTTATTTCTTGTAAAAATAAGTGACCAAGCATTTCAGTCCACTACAGTTGTTATGCCCTGGTCCCAGCAATGTGGAAACATTGTGGGGGTAGTTTATCAATCATAGAATCCTAAAATTTTAAAAAACCGCCCATTGCCTTAGATTACAAAATTCAACTTACAGGAAACACAGGTTGTAAAAACAACACTTGTGTTATCTGGACATTGACACATAATGGTACTCTCAAAAACCATGGTCAGATCATCCATTACCATGTCAATGAACTGAGAAGTTATCCACTGTGAGGGATGCGGCTGTCATCCATCAATTTTTGTTTCTAGTTGCTTATGCATTTACCAAGTCCTTAATTTCTGAACTAATTGGAACCATGGACTTTGCACTCTAATGAGACAAACCCCCAACTCGTGCATGATGCCTGTGATATTTTGCCACTCATTTGCTGCTACAACCTATGCTAGGGTAACCTTGCATGTAGTGGCTTTTTATCTAGGACTCTCTACTCCTATTTTATACCAATCGGTTTTGAAGTTCGAAATTTTGTGAATTCTTGAAACTAGTAAAAACAAGCTCTCTGACATCGTCTGCAGACACGACAGAAGCCCACGGTGAATTGATTCTTTCAATTCAGATTCTATTTAGGTCAATACGTTGGAGTAACTTTAAATCTTTTTGCACTGTATAATAAAAGTAAGTACGAAAGCGACTACTCCCAAAGGTGTGTAACTTCACACAGAAAGTCAAATTTTGCAAATAACTAAAATCTGGGGCAATAGACCAGAAAAAAAAGAGATGTTGAAAGTTTCCCATTCCAAAAACATGGTCCAGAACAAGCTAGTCAAAGCGTTGCAAATAGATCACATTTCTGCCTACTCAATGATTCTCAACCAATTAAGTAAGCTATTAGTGATCTGTTTTAAAAAAAAAATAAAAACCGTGCTCCAGTCAATGCAAGTACTACTTTTCCACAAATATTTATACTGTTCCCTATTTATATCGGTCTTACACCAAATAATCCTATCGTGTGTTGATCAACAGTGTAAACTATTTTTTTTTCATGCTTCCTTTAATTGCCGTGTTTCAGTCACAAGCGTGTAGTCCCGTGGCAATTTCAATCATTGTGATTCAGCGTTCAAGTCATTTCGACCAATAGAATGACATGTTTGTATGGAGGACTGCTGTTTTTTACATCATCACCCATACAGTTGCCCCTTTTGCTGTAATGGACACGTCCCCTATTCTGCCCGCCCCGAGACCAACTTAAATACCAGATACGATTTCATATGAGGTACATAATACGGTAATATATCGTCCCTTGAGTCGCAAGGTACGATGCTACTTATTTAAAACATTTTTTTAAAATAGAGTTTCTACTATACTACTACTATAATACTCCTTTCCCCTGTCCTCTGCCTGACCTAAAGAGGAAAATACACACCTGTTGGAATGTACCCGAAACTTTTCAACTTAACTGAAATGTATGGCTTGCCTCCTTCCTCCTGCATCGGAAGGCCTCTACTATAAAACCTAAACAGCTAATTAGTCTATACCTCATGATCTTGCTTTATTCCTGTCAACCCTTATAAAAAGTATGAATTGATATGGCCGTACAACGAGATGTTCCCATCGCAAAACAATTTTTACTAACAATGACACTTACGACACTATCATGATTTGGCTATCAGAAACTCAAAAAAATCTCCTCAAAAATCAGATTTTTTGCATGTATGTAACAGTACAGGTATCCTAACATCGCCCTGCAAATGATAAAGACCAGAAGCCAACCTAAGAGGACAACGGAATTTTTATTCCTGTCCGTTCGGACACTTCTACAACACGATAATTGAATGGAGTTCGCATCTTCTGGGAACAAAACCCGTTTTCCCCCTCCCTCTCGCCCTTTTTCTGCATTCTTCCAAGTTTGGAAAGGTCACTTTATGAGATCTACAGACTTATCCTTCACTTTTAAGCTATCTCCTGCAAATTTCAAATGTTTTTCAAATCACTGAATTGGCTTTAATGTAAACAATAGAGATCTTAAGAGAGAGAGACATATTACCGGGTCATGGAAGGCAAGAAGGTCGTAAGTGATAGCTGCCCCTAATGATACATTAGTGTGGCTCTATAATGTAGAATGACTTTTTTTATCTTCCTTATTAGTAGCCACTACCAAAGACTTGGCATAGATGTTATTGATGGAATTTCTGACAATGACAGCATTGTTTAAGACTTTCTGCATTTACAGGACGACCAACACCCAAATAAAGTCTTTAACAAAGGTCTAATATTTCTCTTCACTACTGATTACCTGTTGATGGGGAAATGCTAATATCGTCTATTAGAGAGGGGTTCGTTGCAAATACTTGTGCCACCCCTGCCAAATACTAAGAGCAGACCTTTTGAACGACACTGAGAATTTTATTAACACTTTTTTCATCATCATTCTTTTGTGGGTACCCGGGGACAGCACATCAGTAAGCTTAATTAAAGGTGCAACGAGATATACAAATCCAGTGTCCCGAACAAATTAATTGCACTGGTCTACAAGCTTTCTAAGTATCAAAACACCCCCAACCCCTACCCAAAAAGGATTAGCCGAAATTGTTTTCTTTCTTTTGTACAAAATTGTGAAATTTTAGGTTTTTTCTTTTTTTAAATTTCTAATTTCGAATGGGAGCAAATACGAAATTCAGCCTATGTTTTCTATACTAATATTTGATATATAAGCATATAACAAATCACCATTTGGGTTTCATTTTTAAGTTATTTCTTTTCAGCCCAAAAAACGTAGGGAAGCGATGAGTTCTATCTCTTATGGGAATCACTATATTATGACTTTAAATCTCTTGCTGCACCTTAAAGCAATATATCACATTTTTTTGAAGAGCGCCCCTAATTTTTCAAACAAAATGAATTTTTACAAATGGTTGCAATTGGTACATTGGCTAGTAACTAGACTTTAATGTTAAAGAGCTCGAAAATGTCTGGTGTGTTCACAAACGAAGGAATTTTTTGTAATTAGAAAAATTATTATCGTGGATCGAATATTCAAAACGGCTGCTGGAAACGGTCTCCCAATGTGATATCCGGTAAATAGCGCCATGTCACGTTTCTACGCCCTCATCCCTTTAGTTTTTTATTTGTTCATGCAAGTCAAGTTAAGAGGTTATCTTTTCTCAGGTGGCACTATTTCAATCATGGAGGACATAAACGTAGCAATTTCAGCTCTGCAGTTAAGTCCAATCTGGGATCCCCCAAGTCTCATTACAAATCGCCTTATTTTATGATAAAATACGCATTTCCTCCTAGCATTCCTCGTTCGCATGTATAGTTTCCAAGACATTACCAACGTAACGGTGCCAAAATATCCAATCTTTTGAAATTGGGGCGCTCCTTTCAAAAATGTGCCCTTATTGCTTTAAACTAACGTATTCAGCTTATCGCCCAGTTCAAATGAGCAATAATTTCCAATGTACACTCATTTAAATACTTTTTTAATATCTTAGAGAATCCCCTTTTTCTCCCATACTGCTCCGAAAACAAGTATCGCTGTCTGTCTGGGCGCAGGCGGCTTACAAAATCAACCCCCTAAATCCAACAGTGGGGCATAACTAACCCAGTGGGAACGGGAGGGTTGACCCCCGGCTTGCTCAGGACCTTTTTCTCAAAAACTGTCGACAAAAATAAGAAAACGTTGAAAAGAAAATTCGAAAATCGTCCCCTATTTCAACTCTTTTTCCCCCATCATTGCATTGCCAACAAAGTTTAAATGTAACCCGTATATGACACCAGTAATGCTTATTCTAGCCACGTCAAGAAGTCTGAACACCGGGTAGGGTAATGACAGTAATTTAACACCATTTTTTTGACTTAAGCCTATAGTTATAATCATACGTATGCCATCAGACATGAGCCTAATGTTTACATTATTTTTGTGCACTTAGTGGAATCAATGTTTCTTCTTTTTAAATTCCCTGAAACCCTCTAGAATATTTTTAAATGTACCACTCTAATTTTTTTTATTAAAGACCATATAATTAATTTCTCTGCAATTCGTGTTCATGATGGAATACATAGGATTATCAGTTAGCACTCCCCCCCTTCTTGTACAACACTTGTGTCTTCTCAGATTTTACATTTTGTATACGATAACCGGGGTCATTTTGTTAACAATTTAATACATCATACACCCTGTCGTGTAGTAGTGCGATCACGTACATTTAAAAACCCAAAAATTGTGTCATTAGGAAGATGATTCTTTAAATATAACATGTATAAAGTGCTGGTAAATTGAACAAAAATGAGGAAAACGTACTCATTTTGCAAGTTGTTGTTGAACTTAATTGAGTGTTAATGTTGTATTTCTTGATAGGTTTATTTATGTAAACCAGAAACTTAAACCATTTAACTTAATCATTTAAAATGACAACAATACAATTCGTAAAACAAGCCTCAGCAATTTAAGTAGTTTTTTACATACTCAAAATTAATAACATCACTCACTTTTCATTCAAAAATAACTTTAAATCAAGTATATTTTACTTAAAATGGTTATTTTTAAACATTTAATTCAATCACTTTGTTTTGTTTTTTTACTCAAAAAATCTTAATATCAAAGACTCAGAATAAGAAATATTTATTATAACATTATTTAAGTCTAATTGACTTTCAAGTGTCAAATAATTGAGAAACAGGAATTGTAAAAATAAGCACTTTCTTCTACTTTTTTATTATACATGTAGCATTCAAATATATAACATCTTACCATGTGATAATCATTTGTTCTACTTAATGTACCAGTGCACCCATTTGAAGTACACGCTTTATTCTCGTTAATCATCCATTTTATAGAATGACGGATAAAGCGTGTAATCCAATGGTGCACTGAGCCTGATTCGCTACGTTTCCTTTCGCGAAATACATTACACATGCAGTTAACATGTTTAAAAAGGTAGCAAACTAATACATCATGTGAGTACTCATCAAATGTTTTGCAAATTTTATTCATATTAATTCCAATTATGATTGAAGTAAACAGAACTCGCGAAAAATAAGTAATTTTCTACATTATTTTGAGTTACAGCATCAATATATTTATGGTGGGGACTTATGGTGGTACACAACCATAAATATTTAGAGTAACAGTTTGAGTAGGTGAAGCGATATATTCTTCTCTGCAATATTATCACAATGCTTGCCTTTGTCAGCTAATCAATAATGTCGAACACTGAAAACTTTCCGTATATACTAAATCCAAATGAGTTGAACCTGTTCTGTGTTTTTATCTTTGAGTTAAAGTCAACTTAAAATATCATAATTCCCACACATTTAACTTGACTTCCAACAACTTCAATGATTAATAATCAGACTTTATAATTTCTTTGTGGATGATAGAAGAGTATGTATCAACTTATGAGTAATACGATTCACATCACTTTGAGCATAATTTAGTTTATATTGTTTAATGCCCGTAAAATATGGTAAAATTTACACAATTTTAATAGTGTACCGTGTCATAAGATCCGGTTGGAAGCACATTCAGGTTCTTAAGGTCTCCAGTTGGTAAACCTTTGCATTAGAGCTAAATTTTAGCCAAATTTCACAACTTCATCCGGCATATTTCTCAAATTTCAGTTTCCTAACCCTACTATTGGCCCGGGGGGCACTTGTATTCAAAGGTGATATGATGCTTACAAGAAAACGCGTTAAAAGGGTCTTTTTTTCCATCAGGCGAATGTACGCGCGTACATTGATTATGGGTGTCAAACAGCACAATAATGGAAAAAAGTTAATGTTTTTTTAGTAAATGTTTTTTTTAAATTTTAATATTTGCATTGTTTATATTTGGATCAGCTGTCTATGCCATTTTACTTGGGTCTTTTTGAAAGCCGGCATTTAGACGTGTTCGCTGACTCTTTACCCTGCTGAACAACGCTCTGATCCTTTTTACTATCCTTCTTGTATAAGCTATCTTAATTTGTATTCTTGTATTATATCTGTAATTGGGTATTTAAGAAAATTGTAATTTAATTCTTATTTAGTGTTTTCTGTAATTTGTAGTTTTGGATATAATCAGAGATTCATTAGACAGAGCGCCCATCGGGGAGGTTGGTAGTAAACGATATTCATGTCCACAGCCCTCTGAATGGGCTTCAATCCGAGCTGCGTTCGCTTAATGGGAGACAAGCTTGTTTAGAAACATGAGGGGGTCGTCAAGAACACAAATCCAGATGTGGCCTTTGAAACAATTGGTGCATGCAGTTTAAATAAATCTC